>JAYESA010000007.1:47851458-48143958 GCA_036927795.1 Iris macrosiphon
TTAAAAATGTGGTAGTGACAGTCAGAGAGGACTATTCAGACTCTTGAGGATATGTTACGGACTTATGTATTAGATTTTGGAGGCTCTTGGGAGGATCAACTTCACCTAGTAGAGTTTGCTTCTAACAACAACTACCAGGCCAGTATCGAGATGTCACCCTTCGAGGCGTTGTATGGATGGAGATGTCGTACTCCGTTATCTTGGGACGATGTTGGTGAGCGAGCTTTATTGGGATCGAAGATTATTGTGGATGCAGCTGAGAAGATGAAGCTTATCAGGAATAAACTTCGGGTGGCGCAGGACAGACAGCGGCATTGGGTCGATAGCCACCGGAGACCATTAGAGTTTGAGGTATAGGTTTTGTTTGCAATGCTTATGATTGTTTTGTTTGGGTTAGAGTGTTAAGGCTGTATTTTGTGTTAGGTTGGCGCTCTGGTGTTCTTGAGGATTTCTCCGATACGAGGCACGATTCGCTTTGGTGGGGGCGGGAAGCTTAGTCAAAGGTACATCGGCCCTTTCAGTTTTCTCGAGAGGGTCGGTGCAGTGGTTTACAGACTAGACTTGTCGCCTGCACTAGAGGGAGTGCACAACGTGTTTCACGTGTCGTAGCTGAGACGATATATGGAAGACCCTAGCCATGTATTGGATCACTTAGAGATAGTGGTTGGTCTGACACTCAGCTATCCAGAGCAGCCCATGGAGATTCTGGATCACAGTGAAAAGGTTCTGCGGAACTAGACAATTCCTTGGGTACTCGTCACGTGGAGGCATCACTTGCCAAGGGAGTCTACCTGGGAGTGAGAGGCTGAGATGCACGAGCGATACCCTTATCTGTTTGATCCGTGAGATATAATTCCTTCTTTCTTATATTGGTTGCTTGTGGTAGTTAGTTCTGTCTTAAATTTTGAGGACAAAATTTTTCTAAGGTGGGTAGGATTGTCACCCTCACTTTCCAACTAGGGGTAGTTTGGTAATTTAGTCTAGTAATTTAATTTTTGGGAAAATTATATTAATATTAGAGTGCTAAATATTATTTAATGGTTTTGTTAGTTATTATTTATGAGAGTGACATATATTTATTTTGAGCCTTGTACCATTTATTTTTTAAGTGGACTAGCCTATTAGTTAGACTTGACAATTGTAAGCCAATTAGACTTGTCATGACAACTAGCGAGCCCAACATAGACCCAAGCCCAATAGTCCTATGCACTAATTAATTAAGGAGTATTAGAATAATTAGAAGTAATTAGAGACTTTTTAAATTAGACCTTCCCTAATCCTATCCATAACCAACAAGTAGGGGCATCATAGACTTTAGACATTGCTTGGAGAAGAGGAGAGGGGTCGAGCCGGCCACCATAAGAGGGGACCCTCTTCTCTCTCTCCTCCCTCATTTGGATTCATTTTGCTCTCAAATCTAGAACCCCAATTTTCAACACTTCCTCCATCAATTTCTTTCTCAATTCCTTCATATTCTTTCTCATTTTTATTCCTGAAGGAGCTTGGAGAAGCAAGGAGTACAAGGAGAAGTAACATTAGTAAAGAGATTGTGTCCGAATTATGTCCAGTTAAGTTTTTATTTGGAATCCATCTTCTAATTGGTAATTTATGATTTTTTTTTCATTGTAGTTTCCAAATCATGCATTTGACCACTAGAAATCACCCAATGGCATACGGCTACCTATAAGAACAAGTTCTAGGCTAATTGGTTGAGTATTGTGGTCTCTACATAAGTTTATGTGTGTATTTTGGGGAAATTACAAGGTTGACACACCAAGTGTGTGTCATGACGCCAAATTAGGCATAGGGAACTTAGTTCAGGGTTGGAATACTAGTCATGTATCTACAATTGGACACAAGTAAGCCGTATCGTGATACGGTATGATACCGTGTGATACGGAGTCCATTTTATGTATTTTTGTGCAATCTTCTTTAAATTATATTGTAACTAGTTCTAATAAGTATTATTGCATGTGATCTATGTGTGAGAATAATTATTAGGGGTGAATTGTGATTTTCGATACCTCTTTGGTTTGTATCATAGTGTATCCTAGCTTGCGCACCACAAGTGCTTGACTAAATGCATAGTTAGATAGTGTAGTAATTATATTCAGACCTCCTTATATGTATATGATAATATGTTATATATATATATATATATATATATATATACGATGTTGGGGGAGAGTTTGTTTCAGATTGGATATACTATGCACTAATTTGGGACTGCATAGCACTTGATCACTGTGACTACCTAGGTATGCATACATTACAGTGTGTGTTAAGGATGGTCTTTCTATATTTGTGTAAATGGAGGATGAGAAGTTCTATTGACAGTTTTGAGCATGGCCATGTTTGATAATAAATGGAAGAAATAAAAGTAGGTTTATACGAAACCCTTTCTTAGGTTTACAAACAAGAAGTACTATTAACCCTATACAAGGATGTTGAGTACAAAATTTAATCTGGGTAAATATTGCTATAGGAGTCTGATCTGCAGTCGATTACTTTGTCCCTTAGACCACACGATGATGAAGAAGTGCCGTAGAAGAAATAGAAGCTTCAGAAATTGCAAGAAGGAGTGGATGCTCGATGCCAAAATCGTCGATCACAACTCTCTGTCTATGCTCTTCTCTCTTTGACCTCCTGACTTCTGTTTTATCCATTTCTGACCTTTGACCTAAAATCTGACCTTTTCCACCTTTGACCTCCGTGGACGGAGGTCTATATTTATAGGCGTAGAAACTGAATAGCAGAGAGAACCGCACCTTTTACGCGATGGTTACTATAACTGCTACCCACGTATAGATGATCTTTAAAATGAGCGTGTGACGCATGTCCCATTAAGAGGTAATGTGTATAACTGCTACGAAGATCACGGCATGAAAGCCACGTGGGTAACTGCCCCTTGCGTAGAGATGATTGGCGTAGAAGCCAAATAACTGTCTCGTTGGCGTAAAAGCCAAATAGCTGTTCTGATGGCGTAGAAGCTAAGTAGGCGTAGAAGCCCAATAGACATAGAAGCCTAAATAGCGGTCGGGTTGGCATAGAAGCCAAGTAGGCATAGAAGCCCGATAGGCATAGAAGCCCAAATATGCTGACATGTTGGCATAGAAGCCCAGTAGGCGTAGAAGCCCGGTAGCTGTCATGTTGGCGTAGAAGCCAAAATATCCATCTTTGGATGAAGTCTTGGACGTAGTCTGAACCAAATAGCCTTACCACGCACCAATACAAATATGGCCTGAGTTGGCGTATTCCGAGGAGATAGCAACGGCGTACTCCCATGGTTTTGTACAGCGTGCTCCCAAAGCTGAAAATAGCCTGATGGCATATCATGTAGAGGTGATGATGTGGACGTATTAGCCGTAATCATGTTTCACCCGGTCTTTGGAAGTAGAACCGGATCTCGTGCATTAAATGCAGAGATCTGCCTCCATTCTGAGCATTAAATGCAGAGACATGCCTCGAGCTCTGTACGAAGAGCAGCTTTTGACGTGGCACTGCGTTTTGTCTTCTACGGAGCGTAAAAGCTCATATCTGCCTGTATAAAACTAGGCAGCGTATTCCCTTGAATGCGTAAAAGCAGTTTATATCAAGGAAATATCACTAGACGTCGGTTTGGGTCTCTATGCCGCATCATTACAGCCGTCGTCTGGATAGTCGTGCTGTCCCTTTTGTCAGGAGTCAGGTTCGCTGCATGATCTGACAGGTTCATTCGCAGGATTCGAAGAGTTCCTCGTACAGCTCGTTTGAGGGATACGAGGCGTTCCTCGTATAATCTTCCCACTGCATTAAAAAGCAGATCAGTTTTTACGCCGTAAAGGCGAGGTAACACCCTTTATACGCTGAAGTAGCCTGGAGATACTGCATTATTCGCGGGTTGTCTCTGGAGCTTATATTTTATGCTGTACTAGCGATAAAGCTCTGTTGTACGCCGATGGCTCTGAAGTCATGTCTTACGCCGCCCAGTACTGAAATACTGTGTATAACCTCTACAGCGTATTTTTCATGCTTCTACAAGACCCCCTTCAAAGTTTTCGAATTCCTCGTAATTTGAAATACTTTGAATGAAGCATGAAACGGTCAAGTCTGACTCGTTCTTCGAGGCTGATTTCTTGGGGGATTTTTGAGGATTTGTTGGGATTCGGTGTGTTCTTTTTTGCCTATAAAAAGGTTGATGAGTTAACCTGTTCTTCCCACATTTCCTTCACCATACAGAGATGATTGCCGGAGTTTGTCGGGTCGACTTGAGGAAGAAGAAGATCATATTCTTCCAACATGTAAAGAGCAGTAAAAAGAGGCATCTTCGAGCAAATATCCTCTGCAATGATGGATCATGGAAGGATATCATAGCTTCCTTTGCTCGGGATAATCAGCAACTTCATATGGCGATTCGTCCAGGAGAGAGGAAGGGTCACATTCGACCACACAGCTTGCAAGCTGTATTTTCTCCTGTCGTTCGTGGATGAGGGCAGACAAACTAGCCCTGTTGTCCAGTATTGAGTTGGGTCGGAATCCCAACTCAATCTGTCATGGCGTATGGAGGATGGCATGAACAATTTAGAAAGGCCCAGTTCTGTATCCTCCCGCCATTAATCATTTTCTTGTTCATCGACTGTAGAAGTCGATGAACTGCTGTAGAAGATAGAAAATGAGGATGAGAAACCCTTTGTAGACAGGATTTCTCTCATATGTAATCATGAAGATGAAAAAAACCCTTTGTAGAATGGATTTCCCTTATATGTAATCATGATTAATAAAGCTGTATTCTTTTACGCATCTGATGATTATTCGCCATTTTTGCTGTGATAAAGTCTGAATGATGTGCAGCTTCGACACGTCTGAATAACTTTACGCTGACTCTGATAAAAAGAGCATCTAGTCTCGTCCTATCTTCTACGCATAACCGAAGATGCGTAGAAAGCTGATTAGCATTTAAGTCGCATATTCGAACTGTCATGTTGTTTTGAACGAGGAATTGCGTAGAATTCTGAACTGTCACTTCTAAAATGCGAAGAACTTGCTGTTCAGACCGTCATCTTCAAGAATGATTTCTCGAAAATCCCTTGAACTAGGGCGAGAAATGGCTGTCGAAACTGAGTCATCATCTTGAACTGTAGAGAAAAGATTCTGACTGGATTTCAGATGAGTTTCCAATCGACCCAAGAAGAAGAGTCATCTTCAATGCTGAACTCTGTATATTCTGGGTACTTGGAATATTTTGTATCCAAGAAGGAGCATTGCCGTGTAAATCCTTGTAACTGGCCATCTTGAAAATTGTTCAGATATACGCGTACTCTGGTCTGCGTATTTTAAGATAAGCGGAAAGTCATAGTGTCACGCCCCAGTCCCAAAATAAGTAGGACTAGGAATACGTAACATGCCAGCTACGCATTCGACCAGACTCCGGTCCGACTCGAATACGTATAAGCTGTATTAAAATGGTCACTATCTATATAATCAAGTAAATATAAATATCTATGTCTCAATCCACATTGATCAGAATATACAAGAATGAGCTACATGTGCTAAAGTCGGCCGCCAGTAACACATAAGCTCGAATAGACTCGAGAAAGGAATATGAGTCTATAAAACTAGGCTATATCAGTAGATGAATAAATAATATAAATAATAACCATGAATCCAGAAGAAAGATATAAGTACCTAGCACCAATTCCTGTAAGACAAAGCAACACACATCAGCAACTCCAGACAGGCTCCACAACGGTCTATGCTGCAAAACTGGCAAGGGACCAGGTCCTCAGAGGGACGTAACAAGGTACAAGAAACAGCATACCAAAATAAATGCAGTGCAAGAGTAAATAAAATAAATAGGGTAACTATGTATCCATCTATGTGAAATGCAAGTGAGAGCATCACTAGTACTCAGGCTGAGACCGCTACAAGCTTTGTGTCGGGGAGCCGGTAGCAGTAATAACAAGTAATGGGTCTAGCTCTGCTCGAGAGTCTACAACCTCACAATAGTAGTAGATATATATAGAACAGCCTGTAGCCTGTGTGACTCTTCCCATCCAATGTAACCACACGTCTCATGTCCATAACGTCTCATGTCCATGTCACGTGAGATCATATCTAATACAACAAGTCATATAATCTCTATAAATATAATATCTATGTCAATCCTACATCCTACACAGAATCACCATGAATATCTCAGGAAGATTCTGTCATATGTATGGTGTCAAGTGTCCTGGGTTATAATATACTTAATAAAAACAAGTACTAGAATGTAAAGGGTCACGAATGTCCATTTCTAGATGACGTACCCAACTCCGCGTACGGGGTTGGCACCCGACTACTAATCGGACGCTAAGTAAGTCACACGGCCCTAGGTTTAAGCATGTACAACAATTTTATGATTAAGTCAAAGTAATAAATAACAGAACTGCAAGTTGGCAAGGTACACTTGCCTGGAACTCCAAGTTGATAATACAAAGAACCTGCTCTCGAATTCACGCTCGTGCGATCCCAAGAGCCTAAATATATAATATCATAAAATTAGTTACTATGACATGGTTCACTAAGCATGCACAAGAGTACAACTACTTCTACGTCATTAATCATTAGACAATTAGAGTCTAATTTAATCAAGGATACCACTTATACAATGCCATCAATTATTTAGAGTCTAAAATAATTTGGGGTTCTAACAAAGTAGGTTGGCTAAGGTTCACTAGTCAAGGACCAAGAAAGTGTGTAAACACCAAGCCTACTAGTCACATAACATCATCAAGCCTCATAAACATGGTTATAACGAAGGTTCATATAGGTACTAGGTGTTCTCACACTAGATTTCCATATACAACATATCATCAACCTTGGTATTCACTAAGTGTCAAACTATGTTAACCAACTTAGGGTTAGTTTTGTCTATTAAAATATGCACATGAGCATTAACAATAGGTCAAGTTAGGGTCATCACAAACAATCACATACTATATTTCTCAAGTATATCCGTTCATCCAACTATATACAACTCTCGTTCTACTATAAAATATCAAGTATACATAGACAAGTCAAATCTGAATTTATAATAAGATCATGGCATATACCTCATTTCTTTCTTGTATTTGTCATGAAACATGTGTGCAAGCACTACTATAACTAGTGAACAACCTTAGCATGACATCTTCTACATTCCAACATAGTGTTTATAAACAATAAAACTAGCTATCATAAAACCTAGGCAAAATGCACTACTAGTTGCACAATATTTAATCATGTCTTAACCATGCATTTATTTATATATAACATCCTAAACAAAATTTATATATTCTGATATTTAGTGACAATTACAGTAAAAATTATATTTTGAAAGTGGTTGCTTGGATTTTAGATCATGGCAAAGTGAATAGGACAACAAGTGCATAAATAACATTCAAGTCTAGACATGAGAAGTAATAAATATTCTTGGTATAATATCATAAAAATATGAATACAAAGTTAGTGAAATTTAATAAGGATATGAAGTACATATAGAAAGGGTTGAGTAGGAGGAGTTAGAGCTCTTACCAAAGTGAAATGGGAAGGCAAAAGAGGGTTGTGCACTGCTTGCACAAATCTGTCCAGATTTGGACACTTCGACTCGTAGCTACTGTCCGGGGCTTCAAAACATTTCTCCAAGTACTTTGCGGATTAGAGAGATTAGAAGATAGGTAGAGTATGAAGATATGATGGTTGTTGAAGGGGTTTTAGTGCTGAAATTGGTGGCAATAAGGTGTTTAAGTGGGGCTATTGCTGGCGGATTCAGCAGGATGTCTTCGTTTTGTAAGGGGTGTTTGGGGGAGTTGTAGGATAATTTAGGTGCTTAGTTATAAATGAAACTTGTTAAGTAGAGGTAGGAGAAGGACATTTGGGTGCTGTAGTGGTTGTTTGGAGGCTATGGAGGTGGTGGAGTGGCCTGAGAAGAGGATACACTGAATTCGGATTCAGCCTGGACACCTCTGATGAAGGGCTATTTTTGAGAAACTTAGAATGAATTTTGATGGAAGGTTTGTGAAGAGAAAGTGATAAGGACAGGGAGAGGAAGAAGCATACAAAATTTAAGAAAAAGATACTTACTGTGGAGGGAGATAGGGCCGGATTGGTGGGGGTATTGCTGAATTAAGATTCAGCCTTGGTAGGGTTGGATGGATGGAGGTGTGGAGGGAGATAAAGAAGGAATTTGGAGATAGTTTGTGAAGAGAAAGTATGAGAAAAAGAGTTAGGAAGAAGTTTTCTTCAGGTGGTTTGAATGGGGGAGGTGAAGAGATAGGAGTTATGGACAGCCTAGTGGGGATGGGAAGGGTTTGGAGTTACCAATGGGGTAAGGAAAGGTCACAAGTTATAACCCCTTTCCTTTTACATTCCATCCTAATGATTTAGTAAACCCATGGCTGTCCAAAACTGAAATGATGTTTAATATGGATGGTCAAACCTAGCTTAGTCAACCTAGGTTAAGTCCAACTACTTTTAGTTGGGTCAGGTTCGGGTCGTTGCGGTTTAGTTTGACTAGGTTGGTCCGATTCACTAGGAAATTGGTCATTTGTGACTATTGAGGGTAGATAGCACATAAAGGTTCAATAGAGTGGGATACATGTATCATGTGTGTCTTAGACCTAGTATAGATCATGATCATGCATTAGGTCAAAAGAATTGGTCGAAATTAGATCTCCAATTTAAATTGGAATGGTCAACGGTTGCACTGTAGGTGCTAGAAATTAAGTTTTTGACCCGAATATTTTACATTAAAAATAGAGCACAAGAAGATATGTTTGAGTGGGATATGATAATCATAAATTAAGGTGGGCTCGTCTAGATCATGCATATAAAATTTGTTTGGAGATAATGGCTAATGTTGTGCTCCTAAAAATTAAAGTTATGGAAAATATTTTTAAGGGATACTTTTGTTTACTTAATCCAAATTAATATTAAAAATAATAATTTTAAATATTATATTAAATTAAAATAGCTAAATCTCTGGGGGTTTACAATCTATCCACCTTAGAAAAATTTTGTCCTCGAAATTCAAAATCTATCTCTCCAACCACAACTCATTATATCTCTAAATATATAAATATATCTTGGTACTTACTCATACCCATTCTAAAAACCTTAAACTTCCATATACATACAATTTAATCGTCTAAGGCTGTTGGTCCTCAAAATATATTTTCACCATCATGTACTATCTCATTATTGTTATCATGCTAATCGTCATCTAGAAAAATTCACCACCTATAGGCCTAGGTTTCACAAGGATGCCGCAACACAAACTCAGTTTGAATCTTTCAATATTTACAAGGAAAATAATGTCATATCTTAACTCTCAAAGGAGTGCATGGGTTAGGCACTAAAATCTTACAAGCACAAAATATTCAAGACTACCTATGTTGTATCTAAATCCTTTATTCTACAGCTAAGACTGCTATTATATTTTTATTCTTTCCTTGGTACAACGTCATCAACCTATAATATCCCCAATAATATACTCTAATCTAACTTTTTATAATTGCTCTTAGCAGCAATAAGTCTAATCTAGTCAGTCAGTCATACATAGTCTTGAATCTCAACTCAATGATTCCTAAGAGAAATACATATAATAAAATACGACATAAGCCCCTATTCAAATACGTAGTGCAAAAATATATATATAGAAATTATGTAATAAATATATATTCAATCATTCTAAATATCCTAGATAAAAATATAATCAATACAATAAAAAGAATAAGATTTCTAAAATTCCAAAATTCCATCGGCTATGGTAAATTAAAAATAGGTTCTCATCACCTACTACTGCGGATAGGTCCAATAAGATCATACCCTATTAGTCAAAAATCTAAATCCCTGGCCCTAATAAGTTTATGTGTAAATTCACAATATTCAGCTATCATTCATATAAGACTTCTATCTTCCATTTATACTTTTCTACCATATGTAAATCTATAATCTAAGGGTCTTGTGATAATCCTCTACAGAATGACTAACAAGTCAGTATGTGATTCTGAACCTGTGTTTAATTCCTTAAAATTCGTATCACTTCGAGACTGATCAACAATTTTTACTCACACTAAATTCTCAAAATTCTAAAAGCAATATAATTCATAAATGCTAAAATTATTATTCTTGAAGTCCATACCACAATCCTTTCTCTTTGGATTATGCGACCATAATATCTTTCCCTTATCATTTGTTTCCTACTCACCTTCATATCCTTTTGGTATGTTAATCTTGTTTTCAATTATAAGCTTCGTCAATCATGACCCAGTATTTTCTGCTTCGTAGTATAGATCTTCTAGGCAACTGCCGAGTGATAAATCTTCAGTCCTTCCTAGATATTTCTCTTAATTTAAAATGCTCAAGATCATGCACTTCTCGTGACTCTTCTTGTTACCATTCTACCTTCTTCACCTTGAACCTGAGATTTTCTCCTTGTTCATTCCATGTATACCCTTTATCGAAACTATATGGTTACCATCTTATTATAGCTTATCATCTATTATAGGCAATTCACTATATCTAACTCAGGACTATAACATAAAACTCTCATCCTTCAACCTATTTTCTCTATCACAGATACTAGCTTGTCAACTGGTGGTACTCACTTGTTCAATTAACACTAACAACCCAGTTAATCAAATACATCTAATTTGATTTTGAAAGCTATACTTTAGTACTTGAGTTATCTAATTACTCAAACATTAGGTCTAGCAATCTACATATCTATTTAGTCCAGACCTATAGTCATCAATAATTTAAGTGGTCATAAGATCTATTTTTGATACTAAAAGTCACAAGACAACTAGAGATTTAACCACTATGGCATGTTACGTAAGGTTCCAATTTCTTAAGGTCATAATATAATTTCTTGTATCACCATCATGAGCCACATTTGATCCCTAGCATATAGCTATGTATTCCATAAAGTATTCTAAACCATCTTGCTAACTTCTAATACTTCCAAATTACGGCTACCTTAAGCAAGGGTAAGGTTTTATTAGTTCTAGGCCTCTAATACTATATTTAATTCTCATGCTAACAATCTATACTAGCTCTAGCATATAGGAATAACCTATCTACCTATCCTACTAAGGGTAACCATCTTCTCAAAAATTTATATCTAACATGTCTTCTTCCGCCTTGACAAGGATCTGCTTTTGGAGGAAACACCATGCACGAACATTTATCTCTCTGAAATAAGGAGAGATGATAAACAATATTAAGGATGCCGAGGAAAATAAAAGAGTACAATTATGAAGTCCAAGGGCGATAATTAAATGCTAAAGAATTTTCAAATCAGTTGTGGATTGAGATACTAATACTATTAATCCTAATTACAGGCTCTCTCGGTATTGAAAAATAACCGAAACGATTTAATCAAGACCTGCATGGGCCACCACAAAAACATGTCACGCCCCAGTCCCAAAATAAGTAGGACTAGGAATACGTAACATGCCAGCTACGCATTCGACCAGACTCCGGTCTGACTCGAATACGTATAAGCTGTATTAAAATGATCACTATCTATATAATCAAGTAAATATAAATTCTATGTCTCAATCCACATTGATCAGAATATACAAGAATGAGCTACATGTGCTAAAGTCGGCCACCAGTAACACATAAGCTCGAATAGACTCGAGAAAGGAATATGAGTCTATAAAACTAGGCTATATCAGCAGATGAATAAATAATATAAATAATAACCATGAATCCGAAAGAAAGATATAAGTACCTGGCACCAATTCCTGTAAGACAAAGCAACACACATCAGCAATCCCAGATAGGCTCCACAACGGTCTATGCTGCAAAACTGGCAAGGGACCAGGTCCTCAGAGGGACGTAACAAGGTACAAGAAACAGCATGCCAAAATAAATGCAGTGCAAGAGTAAATAAAATAAATAGGGTAACTATGTATCCATCTATGTGAAATGCAAGTGAGAGCATCACTAGTACTCAGGCTGAGACCGCTACAAGCTCTGTGTCGGGGAGCCGGTAGCAGTAATAACAAGTAATGGGTCTAGCTCTGCTCGAGAGTCTACAACCTCACAATAGTAGTAGATATATATAGAACAGCCTGTAGCCTGTGTGTCTCTTCCAACCCAATGTAACCACACGTCTTATGTCCATAACGTCTCATGTCCATGTCATGTGAGATCATATCTAATGTAACCAGTCATATAATCTCTATAAATATAATGTCTATGTCAATCCTACATCCTACACAGAATCACCATGAATATCTCAGGAAGATTCTGTCATATGTATGGTGTCAAGTGTCCTGGGTTATAATGTACTTGATAAAAACAAGTACTAGAATGTAAAGGGTCACGAATGTCCATTTCTAGATGACGTACCCAACCCCGAGTACAGGGTTGGCACCCGACTACTAATCGGACGCTAAGTAAGTCACACGGCCCTAGGTTTAAGCATGTACAATAATTTTATGATTAAGTCAAAGTAATAAATAACAGAACTGCAAGTTGGCAAGGTACACTTGCCTGGAACTCCAAGTTGATAATACAAAGAACCTACTCTCGAATTCACGCTCGTGCGATCCCAAGAGCCTAAATATATAATATCATAAAATTAGTTACTATGACATGGTTCACTAAGCATGCACAAGAGTACAACTACTTCTACGTCATTAATCATTAGACAATTAGTGTCTAATTTAATCAAGGGTACCACTTATACAATGCCATCAATTATTTAGAGTCTAAAATAATTTGGGGTTCTAACAAAGTAGGTTGGCTAAGGTTCACTAGTCAAGGACCAAGAAAGTGTGTAAACACCAAGCCTACTAGTCACATAACATCATCAAGCCTCATAAACATGGTTATAACGAAGGTTCATATAGGTACTAGGTGTTCTCACACTAGATTTCCATATACAACATATCATCAACCTTGGTATTCACTAAGTGTCAAACTATGTTAACCAACTTAGGGTTAGTTTTGTCTATTAAAATATGCACATGAGCATTAACAATAGGTCAAGTTAGGGTCATCACAAACAATCACATACTATATTTCTCAAGTATATCCGTTCATCCAACTATATACAACTCTCGTTCTACTACAAAATATAAAGTATACATAGACAAGTCAAATCTGAATTTATAATAAGATCATGGCATATATCTCATTTCTTTCTTGTATTTGTCATGAAACATATGTGCAAGCACTACTATAACTAGTGAACAACCTTAGCATGACATCTTCTACATTCCAACATAGTGTTTATAAACAATAAAACTAGCTATCAAAAAACCTAGACAAAATGCACTACTAGTTGCACAATATTTAATCATGTCTCAACCATCCATTTATTTATATATAACATCCTAAACAAAATTTATATATTCTGATATTTAGTGACAATTACAGTAAAAATTATATTTTGAAAGTGGTTGCTTGGATTTTAGATCATGGCAAAGTGAATAGGACAACAAGTGCATAAATAACATTCAAGTCTAGACATGAGAAGTAATAAATATTCTTAGTATAATATTATAAAAATATGAATACAAAGTTAGTGAAATTTAATAAGGATATGAAGTACATGTAGAAAGGGTTGAGTAGGAGGAGTTGGAGCTCTTACCAAAGTAAAATGGGAAGGCAAAAGAGGGTTGTGCACTGCTTGCACAAATCTGTCCAGATTTGGACACTTCGACTCGTAGCTACTGTCCGGGGCTTCAAAACATTTCTCCAAGTACTTTGCGGATTAGAGAGATTAGGAGATAGGTATAGTATGAAGATAGGATGGTTGTTGAAGGGATTTTAGTGCTGAAATTGGTGGCAACAAGGTGTTTAAGTGGGCTATTGCTGGCGGATTCAGCAGGGTGTCTTCGTTTTGTAAGGGGTGTTTGGGGGAGTTATAGGATGATTTAGGTGCTTAGTTATAAATGAAACTTAATAAGTAGAGGTAGGAGAAGGACATTTGGGTGCTTTAGTGGTTGTTTGGAGGCTATGGAGGTGGTGGAGTGGCCTGAGAAGAGGATACATTGAATTCGGATTCAGCCTGGACACTCTGATGAAGGGCTGTTTTTGAGAAACTTAGAATGAATTTTGATGGAAGGTTTGTGAAGAGAAAGTGATAAGGACAGGGAGAGGAAGAAGCATACAAAATTTGAGAAAAAGATACTTACTGTGGAGGGAGATAGGGTCGGATTGGTGGGGATATTGCTGAATTAAGATTCAGCCTGGGTAGGGTTGGATGGATGGAGGTGTGGAGGGAGATAGAGAAGGAATTTGGAGATAGTTTGTGAAGAGAAAGTGTGAGGAAAAGAGTTAGAAAGAAGTTTTCTTCAGGTGGTTTGAATGGGGGAGGTGAAGAGATGGGAGTTATGGACAGCCTAGTGGGAAGGGGAAGGGTTTGGAGTTACCAATGGGGGTAAGGAAAGGTCACAAGTTATAACCCCTTTCCTTTTACATTCCATCCTAATGATTTAGTAAACCCATGGCTGTCCAAAACTGAAATGATGTTTAATATGGATGGTCAAACCTAGCTTAGTCAACCTAGGTTAAGTCCAACTACTTCTAGTTGGGTCAGGTTCGGGTCGTTGCGGTTTAGTTTGACTAGGTTGGTCCGATTCACTAGGAAATTGGTCATTTGTGACTATTGAGGGTAGATAGCACATAAAGGTTCAATAGAGTGGGATACATGTATCATGTGTATCTTAGACCTAGTATAGATCATGATCATGCATTAGGTCAAAAGAATTGGTCGAAATTAGATCTCCAATTTAAATTGGAATGGTCAACGGTTGCACTGTAGGTGCTAGAAATTAAGTTTTTGACCCGAATATTTTACATTAAAAATATAGCACAAGAAGATATGTTTGAGTGGGATATGATAATCATAAATTAAGGTGGGCTCGTCTAGATCATGCATATAAAATTTGTTTGGAGATAATGGCTAATGTTGTGCTCCTAAAAATTAAAGTTATGGAAAATATTTTTAAGGGATACTTTTGTTTACTTAATCCAAATTAATATTAAAAATAATAATTTTAAATATTATATTAAATTAAAATAGCTAAATCTCTGGGGGTTTACACATAGATCCGTAGCATCTGTATTTTCTGAGCGTAGAACCGTAAGTTTGTAGCCTCTCGAGCGTAAAAGCTATCGAGCATAAAAGCATCCGGGCGTGAAACTGTAGATTCCTAGCTTCTGAGCAAAAAATTGTCGACTTGTAGACCCTCGAGCGTAAAAGCTTCTGAGTGTAAAATCGTAGATTTGTAGCCTTTGAACGTAAAGTCGTAGGTTTGTAGCCTCTCGAGCGTAAAAGCTACTGAGCATAAAAGCATCCGGACGTAAAACCGTAGACTTATAGTCTCTTAGCGTAAAATCATAGACTTGTAGCTTCTTGAGCGTAGAACTCCTGAGTGTAAAGTCGTAGACTTATTCTGTACATGAATTTTGAATCCGTTGTCCGTCCGTTTTCTCCTTTCAAAATGATAGGCTGACGTGTCCCCGAATCATAACCGAATATTAAATGTCAGATTTGGTTAGGGATTCGAGGAGTCTATCTGAACTCTATAAATACCCCAAGGCCTTCAGAGAAGAAACTCTTCACCTGTCTTTTTGCAAGAAACCCTAGCTTTCCAAGAACCTTTCCTCTTCGTCTCTTTCTCAAGAATACTGAGTTTTAGCAATGGCGCCGAAACAATCTTCCACCACCAAAGGAAAGAAGGCGGCCTCATCTTCTCGCTCTTCTGCCCACGCAAGCGTGACTCCCATCGGGCAGAGCGAACCTCGTTCGGAACGAAGTGTCCCACCATCGAGCTGTGTGCCGGGTGTTATAGGTAAAGCTTTTGGGACAAGAAAACAAAGAAAAACCCTTCGCACACGTTGTACGTGAACGCGCTAGGTCATCCTCTGTGCTGAAAGCCTCTTCGAGGAAGATGATGCACAGGGATGTTTTCTCTTTTACGCTCACATTCCTAATGTGTCAGCGTAAAAACTCTATATTTTTTGCAGTCTGGCGTAAAAGCTTTGATTGTCGAAAATTTGGCGTATATTGCCAACTTTGAGTGTTACGCTCTGGATGAAAATTCTGGCATAATAACTCAAACTTTGGTAGTCTGGCGTAAAACACAGACTGTATACAGCCAACCTTGAATTTTACGCGTAGGAAATGGTTTCCAGCGTAAAAAGCTCAAGTTTTTACAGTCTTGGCGTAAAAGCACCGACTGTTAATTCTTTGGCGTAAGCTGCAAGACTGTACTGTCTAGTGTAGAACCTGACTTATTTTTCTTGCATTTTGTAGTGGACTTGCAGATACCTCTGTTGGCTAATGTGATGGGTTCTGCAGATGGGATGCTGAACTCCAATTACCTGGAAGATTTATTCCACGTGACCTTTCCTATTTCCGGACCCCAGTATCCTGAAGGAAGGGGAATCCTGATATCGTCTCAGGGAGAGCTAATGCTGTTGAGCATGATCAACGGAGAGCCCCTGATGTATATAGACGGGGACAAGTATATAAAACTAGCCTTCTTGTTCGGGGATATGATTGATAAACAATCCCAGACGAAGTCCAAGAAGGAAGACTGGGTTTTTCCTGCTGGGGGCTTGGTCATGTACCTGCCCAAGATGCTGAGAGATTACCCTATATCGGCATTCTTCCATGCTACGCATCCGAGGAAGATGTCGTGGACTCTGACCCCTAATCTTCACGGCCAGCCGGGAAGATATTTTATCAGAAAGGATCAGACCAACCTTGCAGGCCCTGTGATGCCTTTCCGGGGATTATTTCCGGGTAGCGTCCCGAGTGAAGACACTTTATTGCTCTAACCAGTCCAATTACCGACTTTCTGCAATGAATTTATGGGGCATGGAGGAGTATACCCCAAGGTCAATCCTCGGACTGGTGGATGGGTTACCCCTACAAATCTTCGATGGGTTCGTTTAGCTGCCTGGGCCCTGAAGAACTTTCAGACGGAGCTGGAGAACATCGATCTATTTGCGGCTGTGGAGGCTACCAGTGTTGGGTTACCTCTCAACTCCCACCTGTTTTTGGCTTTGATGGAGCGGTATATCTCGCTCACTGGGATTTTCGCCACTCCGCTAGGGGAGTTGGGATTGGCCCTTTATGAAATGGCAGAGATTTCAAGACTGCCAATGGGGGATACTCCTTATGAAGAGTATGTTCCCACAAACTGGGAGCTGAGTGATACAGACCCTCGGGTGGTGGTAGTGTACCAGGAGTTGATGAGCCATTACCTTGTGTGCACCGCCTTTTATAATGAGCCCTCTGATCTGGCTCATACCAACAAATGGGCGTCCTACCTCTTCTTTCATCACGCTCGAAATGCTAAGCCCGACAAAGTCGTGGATAGCAGGGATAAGTCTTTGAGCCTTCTGAGCGTGCTCAATGCTCAACTAGTCGACGATCTTATTGAAGACGCTGGGGCTTCAGATCGAATTCTTGATGAAGGGATAGGAAAATATCCTGCAGGCACTAAAGCCTACAGTTATATGAGGCATTACCGCAGGCCTCTGTCAAAGAAAGCTCAATTGGCTGTCTTTTTTTCCATATGGCTACGCCGCTTGGTAGTACCTGGCATTGCATCTTCGGATCGCATCCATCACAATACCTTGTGGCCTGCAGTGCGTCTGGTGTTTGGGGCGAGACTGGGCTTGCTTCCTGCCATGGTATGCCGGATACAGGCTAGCCTTAGGGCCATGACTGACGGGCTGCTTGCCAATGAAACACGACGTGACAGTTTTCCTAGGGTAGAATTACCGTTCCTGTATTTGATGGAATAGTTAATTCTCCATAATCCCAGAGTGATGTCTCCCGGCTCTGGCAGTAGTTCGGGGAATAATTTCTTATTGAATTACAAGAATTCCACCTGGAACGTAATCACAGTTTTAGACTGTCGTTGAGCGTTGAATTTTGCTCATAACTGGGAGCTCTTTTGTACCATCCCCACCGTACATCTCAATCAACAGGGGACAAGACTTCAGGATGAAGGTCAAGGGACGACCATTCTTTCTCCTGAAGCTTTTCGTTGGTTGGTCTGCATTAGACCTTCCCATCTGTTGTATAGGAGTGAAGACCATTGCTTCTTGGAGCCCTACTTGCCCAGTAGGTTTGCCAGGCAGTTTGGGTATGACCAATTGCACGTGGGCAATACCATCACCAGCTTCCGGTCCCGAGGTGGACTTATTGATGGAGCGAGAGGATGGCGGTACTTCATAATGGGTTGTACTGGAGCAACCTATACTGTGCCCGCGACTTCACTCTCCATGGAGTTATGCATCCTTCATTCGTACGCCCAGTTTTATGTGGCCGTCAATACTTTCCATCGTGATTTTGATATGCGTGGAAGTTTTAGGATGCCTTCTTTTAAGTCCACGGGACGAGTGGAAATCCCATTGGTTTCCTCTGACGAAGAAGAAGACTCTGTGGCTCCAAATGAGTCTTTGCTGACAGTACCGAGAGGTAAAATACCTCCACCTGCAGGGCCTCTGGTTATCTCTGGAAAGCGAAGGGCTCCTGTTCTGAAGGAAGCTTCCCCTTGCATGAAAAAAGAAGGTTGCTAGTGGTGCTGTCAGGATTTCCAGCCATGAGGCTCCTAGGAGTGAGCCTGCTGTTTCCCCTGTTGGGGACGATCCTTTGATTAGAGGTCCTTCGCCTACTAGAGAGGGAACCACCACAATTCCGGTTGGTAGTGCCGGAGAATCTTTGCTTGAGGCTGCTGTCGTTGCTACCGCTTCAGGTAGTGGTACGAAATCGCCTTCGGGGCCAAGCTAGATAAGAATATCTTTATCCAAACCAGCAACGGGAGAGACCCCTGCCGAGTCTGTAAGCATACCCAGCGAGATTCTACTCAATGAGCCTCGAGTGGATCTTGGTGAAGACCTAGAAGAATACCTGCCAGTGTCAGTTGATATACCTCCTTCTCCAGGTATGACAGCTCGCTTAGCATCATTAAGACATAATTTAGCTATAACGGCTGCCGACGCGACATATATACCATCGGCCATGGGTAAATGTCGTCTTTATGCCTCTTTTAGAAAAATTAACATCATGTTGATATTAACTTTCTCTTGTCTTCTTTTCAGGGGAAGACATCTACGGGGAGGGCAGCGTCGACGCAACCTTTGGCTTTGTTTCCGCTCCTGTTGATGACACGGAGGTGCCCGACTTTGAAGGGGAGACATTTTCGGGTGCCGGCTCGCCTGAAACGGTTCAGACTTCTCGAGAGGAGGATGAGCCTGTCATTATGACTATGCCTCCTCTGAGTACGCCAACCACTTCGACCATTGTTGGTGCCTCTACTTTTGTCGCGCTCTCTACTGAAGCAACGACTGTGACGACACCCTCTGCAGTCATTCCTGGAAGAGAATTCTCTGATATTGTAGCCACCCCCAGCATCCAATCAGATTTTGCCATGCTGATTGAGCAGTATACTAGTATTTTCTACACTACCTTGAAAACGTTGATATCAATGGTGTTGGAGAAGAATCTAGGCTTCGAGGCTCTGAGGAGGTCCTCCCAGTTTGTGATAGCGTCAATCAGAGATTTCAACGACGCTGAGAGAGCTGATGCCTTGGAGCAGATAGTTAATAGTTTGGAACAACCCATTAACGATTATTTACAACTATCTCGAGGCAGCATCGACGGTCTCGTGCAAGCCAGATATGACTCCTTAACTGCAGAGTTTGCTGGGCAATTAGAATCTCTGAACAGATCCGTCCAGGAACAGCAGCAGGAGATGGATCAAGATCGTGCTGAATTGAGATATGTCATTCCCTAGCTGGCTCAGTGCGAGGCCGAATATGAGGAAGAAGCAGCGAGGGTCCGCAGATTGAAAGACGAACTCGCTAAGGCAGAGGAGAAGGCTCTCTCTTTATCAACAGCTTGCGACGTGTTGAAGGCCCAAAGGGAGACGGCTCAACAGAACCTGACCCATGTGGGTGCCATCCACGCAGGTTTTGTACGTGCTCGGTCTGAGCTATCTGCTTTGAGCAATGAGGCGGCAAGATTGGAGCGGGCTCGCGCCGACGTCTTGAACTCCAAGGATGAGAGAATGGCTTCTCTGGCGCAACAGATCTGTGATTTGGGTGTTGCTCCCAAATGATGTACCTTTTGCTTTTCTATGTAATTTGCTCTTTCTGGAAATAAAGAGACTTTTTCTGACTTTGGTGGACCTATCATTTTTTGAATATAAACAATAGGCTAGGGTGAAAGTGATATCAGAGGTATCATTAACATGACATACTTTCGTTAAGGTTTAGCTAAATATAAAACTATCCAGGGATAACACGAATATAATCCAACTAAATTTGTATACTAAACACTATCAGAGGTAATATGAACATGATAGGTTTACAAATTAGTTAAGGATATCTATTCGGAGGTCATACAAACCTGATAGAATATAATCCAGCTAACCTTTTTGAATAGTATTGTCAGAATAAGATCTTCATTATACTCCGTTTGAACAAGGAAGATTAAGCATAGTACTTCTTCAGGGATTTGCCATTGATAGGAGCCATTAACAAATTTTTAATACGTTCGGCTCATCTGTTAGTGCCATTTTGGGACGTTGTTTTCAATCACATAAGAGCTCTTCATTTCTTTATGATTATTTGTGTGGACTTCGGATATCGTACCAGAGGTAATATGGATATAGTACAATACCGTGTTTTGTTGAGGACATCCCACTGGGGAACCTTTGGTGGACCTATTATTTGTTACGCACGTTGAGTGCAAATAATAAGTTCGAAACAAACCCTATCAGAGGTAATATGAACATGATAGTTTTTATGGACCTAACACCGCTGGCATACTTAAATTTAAGTACGGGTGTTAGGTTGAGATGATAACCGATATCAGAGGTAATATGGACATGATAATCGATAGTCAAAACTTGGAAGGTTTGTTCAGAGGTAATATAAACATGAAAAACTCACCTAGGAGAGATATTGCGATAGCAGTTCAGAGGTAGTATGGACGTGAACTGATATCCATTGTAGACCTATTACTTGTTGTGCACAATAGTGCAAGTAATAAGTTTTAAGACAAGCCCTGCCAGAGGTAATATGGACGTGACAGTTTTTGTGGACCTAATACCACTGGCGTACTTAGAGTTAAGTACGGGTGTTAGGTTGAGATAACAACCGATATCAGAGGTAATATGGACATGATAATCGATAGCCGAAATTCGAAAAGTTTGTTCAGAGGTAATATGAACATGACAAACTCTTGGGTGGTAGACTTATTATCTATGGCATACCTTAAGTACAGATAATAAGTTGGAATAACTAGCAATATCAGGGGTTATACGAACGTGATAGCAGAAAGTCAAAGAGAAGAACTTTACTCAGAGGTAATATGGACATGGAAAAGTTCTGATTGATAGCAACAACCCGGGCGATTTTGTTTCGAGGTTACTTGGACATAACAAACTCAGCTGGGAGAAATTTTGTTTGGACGCATCATCCGGCATTGGAGTGAGGGAGCAAATTGTCAAATTGGAGTGAGACCAATTTGCAGTGGCCCTCTTCTTGTTTATAAATGCAAAGTGATAACTTTGGCATCGATCAACTCATGGATTCTCTTCTTTAGTACGTAGCATGCCCTTGTGGGGTGATGAACGTATTGGTGAAAGAGAAAATAGTCTGGGTCATCGACATTGCCAGCTTTTTCAGGGTATCTGATGTTGGGTAGCCGAAGCTTGTTTTCCTTCATCAGTGTATTGAAGATGTCAATGATATCCTCATCACTGAAAGAGAAAGTCCCCTTTGGCCTTCGGACTGCCGATACCTGAGTCGTGCAATTTTCCGGAAAGATGGTCATAAATGCATCATCTTCGGATTCAGAGGGAATTCTACCCCCAGCTATGGATACTGCTCTATTTTGTCGAGGGGGACTACCCCCAGACATGTCATTGTCCACAGTAATTGATTTAGAAGGACCTGCCTTCGGGGTTTTGGAGTTCGCATGAGACGAGGCATACTCTAACCCGAAACGAGTTCGTTGATAATAGGGATCACTATGCAACGGCATTCGTCGTCCTTTTTCATTATTGAGGCCTGGCTTCAACTTCAAATTATAACCCATATTTTGCATAATTTTTAATGCTTATGGGCTATATCGGTGGACTTGCATTCTCCCAGCATCAGACTTGTGAGAATCTTCTTGTACAATCGGTCTATTCCATATTCGACCAAAGACTATTTGATGCTGATCGTCGCGAGTAGATGGAACAATAAAGATAGAATCTTCGTATGGTCTATATGTCATGACGACATTATCTGTTGAAGCTACTCCCCACATGATTTCCCCATGTTTAGTAGTTAAGGGCACTAGATCATGATTTTGACCTCTGGCTCTGCGTTTCTGGATCAAGAAATTATGCAAATCAGGGGGATTACCAGAAGACTTATTCTGCCTTTTTACATCAGTGGGAACACGGATATTGGGAACCCCAACTCTTTCACTGCCATATGTATATAGCAGTTCAGCCATGTGCGTAGCAGCTGATCCATAATGAGCGAATCTATCCACAGACTGGACTTTCTTTACGCCGATGGGCTTCTCCTGACGTAATTTGGAACTCTGCTCAGGTTGGAATAAAACTGAGGAGGTCCTCAATCGACCATCAGCTTCACACGTAATCTGGAGAGCGGGCAGATTCTTCTCTTGCTGGCGTAAAGGTCGAGAAGTTGAGAAGTCAGCCACTTATTTTCCCTTGCATAGATTGCAGGGACCATCTGCCATAGTATTGGTAGAAGATATGATTTTACGCGCAAGGCGCTTTTGAAATTTCTGACTTGCTGCTGAGACTTTGTCAGAAACTATGTCTGCCCCATCAGCGACGGGCGACAAATTTTTACGCGCAGAGCACTTTGTATACTTCTGTGTTAGCACTGAGGCATTGCCAGAAGTTTTGTCTATTCCGCCAATGACGAAAGACTGAGTTTTACGCGTAAGGCGCGGAGTGGACTTCTGGATTGGCACTGAGGCATTGCCAAAAGTTTTTTCTATTTCGCCAGCGACGGTAGACTAATTTTTACGCGCAAGGCGCGGAGGGAGCGATGCTACCACCTCGTTGGTCGGAGAAGCCAGAGAGTCGGCAGGATTGGTAAGGGATGTCCGGGGCATCCAGACCTTACGCAATTTCCTGTTGTCTTGGACAGAGAGGGGACGAGAGCTACCCCCTGCGTGAAGCATATCTTCGTAGGCAGATTGGTCAAACTGGACGTCCAATGTCTTCTTCATTGATCCTACTGACACTGCATCGTGTTGAGCAATTGCTTTCTCGTCAGATGAGAAAGAGGTCCCCAGCAGAGTCGCCATCTTGTGTTTGATAATAAACGGAAGAAATAAAAGTAGGTTTATACAAAACCCTTTCTTAGGTTTACAAACAAGAAGTACTATTAACCCTATACAAGGATGTTGAGTACAAAATTTAATCTGGGTAAATATTGCTATAGGAGTCTGATCTACAGTCGATCACTTTGTCCCTTGGACCACACGATGATGAAGAAGTTCCGTAGAAGAAATAGAAGCTTCAGAAATTACAAGAAGGAGTGGATGCTCGATGCCAAAATCGTCGATCACAACTCTCTGTCTATGCTCTTCTCTCTTTGACCTCCTGACTTCTGTTATAACCGTTTCTGACCTTCGACCTAAAATCTGACCTTTTCCACCTTTGACCTCCATGGACGGAGGTCTACATTTATAGGCGTAGAAACTGAACAGCAGAGAGAACCGCACCTTTTACGCGACGGTTACTATAACTGCTACCCACGTATAGGTAATCTTTAAAATGAGTGGGTGACGCGTGTCCCATTAAGAGGTAATGCGTATAACTGCTACGAAGATCACGACATAAAAGCCACGTGGATAACTGCCCCTTGCGTAGAGATGATTGGCGTAGAAGCCAAATAACTGTCTCGTTGGCGTAAAAGCTAAATAGCTGTTCTGATGGCGTAGAAGCCAAGTAGGCGTAGAAGCCCAATAGACATAAAAGCCTAAATAGCGGTCGGGTTGGCGTAGAAGCCAAGTAGGCATAGAAGCCAAGTAGGCATAGAAGCCCGATAGGCATAGAAGCCCAAATATGCTGACATGTTGGCATAGAAGCCCAGTAGGCGTAAAAGCCCGATAGCTGTCATGTTGGCGTAGAAGCCAAAATATCCTTCTTTGGATGAAGTCTTGGATGTAGTCTGAACCAAATAGCCTTACCACGCACCAATACAAATATGGCCTGAGTTGGCGTATTCCGAGGAGATAGCAACGGTGTACTCCCATGGTTGCGTACAGCGTGCTCCCTAAGCTGAAAATAGCCTGATGGCATATCATATAGAGGTGATGATGTGGACGTATTAGCCGTAATCATGTTTCACCCGGTCTTTGGAAGTAGAACCGGATCTCGTGCATTAAATACAGAGATCTGCCCCCATTCTGAGCATTAAATGCAGAGACGTGCCTCGAGCTCTGTACGAAGAGCAGCTTTTAACGTAGCACTGTGTTTTGTCTTCTGCGGAGCGTAAAAGCTCATATCTGCCTGTATAAAACTAGGCAGCGTATTCCCTTGAATGCGTAAAAGCAGTTTATATCAAGGAAATATCACTAGACGTCGGTTTGGGTATCTGTCCCGCATCATTACAGCCGTCGTCTGGATAGTCGTGTTGTACCTTTTGTCAGGAGTCAGGTTCGCTGCATGATCTGACAGGTTCAGTCGCAGGATTTGAAGAGTTTCTCGTACAGCTCGTTTAAGGGATACGAGGCGTTCCTCGTATAATCTTCCTACTGCATTAAAAAGCAGATCAGTTTTTATGCCGTAAAGGCGAGGTAACACCCTTTATACGCTGAAGCAGCCTGGAGATACTATATTATACGCGGGTTGTCTCTGGAGCTTATATTTTATGATGTACTAGCGATAAAGCTCTGTTGTACGCCGATGGCTCTGAAGTCATGTCTTACGTCGCCCAGTACTGAAATACTGCGTATAACCTCTACAGCGTATTTTTCATGCTTCTATAGGCCACAGGCATTATTATGGGAGCTCAGCGTATATTGGGAGCATTAGTGTTTGCAGGTAAGATTGCAGTGTAGGCATGTTGTAGCTACAGAATCAAAGGGGTATCTTAGCTTATTATGCAGTATTTCATTTTGAGTGTGGTTACTGGGAATATCAGTACCTTACATCTGGGTATAGATGTGGGGATTAAGTATTGACTGTGGTGCATTCAGTCATGAGGTGTGCACATATATGAATGTGTAAGGGTGTCGGGTATCACAGTGCATGTGTGTATGGGGAGTTAATGGCAGGTAATTAAGGATTTAGGATAGAAGTAGCAGCTGCAACAGCAATATTGATTGTAGTTAAAGAATAAAGCAATAGCAGCAATTGAGTGTGGCAGTAGAGTAGATATGGTGTTCAGGTGGGAGTTGAGTTTAGGACAGTATGCTAAGTACACTTATGATACATGGGTGCATGTGAGAGATGGGTTGAAGAGTGCAGTTAGTGCAGGTGTAATTAGTGTGTGCTTGTGCAGTGTGAACTAGTGTCTGTGCATGTGAGCCCCAAGTGTGAGGAAGTTTCCAAGTATCAGTTCATACATACTTGGGGAAGTTAGTCCTGGGTAATGAAGTATCAAGGGTATGCCAGGAGCTTGCTAAGTCAGTAAGGATTGAGGGGTAATGTTCAGTTTTGATTTCTATAGGTATAGACCTATGTATCAGTTGCTCATTCGAGTATCAGTGTATTTTGGAATTAGTTAGTTTGAGTACTAATATTAGTTATGTTAGTTGGTAGTGAGTTAGTGCTATATAGTAGTAGTTATTACCTAGTGTATGATATCAGTTAAATTCTCAGGTTAGTTAGTTAGTAAGTATCTCAATCAGTGTAGATATAGTTAGTGTAGGATTAATAACAGTTGATTAAATTAGTAGTATAATATTATAGTAAATATCAGACCTTAAGTATAGTTAATATAAGTTAGGTACTAAGTACCACTAGCAGTTAGTGTATTTTGTTGCAGTTAATATCAGAAGTTAATGATTTGTAGTAGCGTATGGAAGATTAGGTAGTATTTAGATATGTTAATAATTATAGTAGTAGAAGTAAGTTGTATGTAGTATTATTATTTAATGGCTGCCAGTAAACTATAATATATAAGTGTCAGTTAGATAGGGTAGTTAGTGTTAGAGCTATATCAGTATGTAGTATCAGTTATACTGTAAGTTGGATTAATATTGATGTATCAGTTAAGGTATTAACCCCATAGATAGGAAAACCTTGGTTCAACCATAGTTATACCTATTAGCCTTAGTATGGACTAAATTTGACATAGTTTAGTTACTGTGTACTTAGTGTTGGCTTAGAAGAGCATGTAGTAGTGCATTTAATTCATTTTACTTTATTATATCAAATTGATATGTCATTCATATTTAGTTGTGTATGACACCATCTTGGACATCGAGTGACATCATTTGCTCCGGACAGAGGCGAGTACATTCTCTGATAGTTTTCTTATTTGACAGCCTCTATGTTCATATATTTAGTATTGAGATATTTGATTCCTGACACGATGGTCACACGAATTGGTATACGTGGATCTTGGTCATGAGAAGTTATTATTGTGATGACTTAGTAATCACCGTGTTGTACTTCATGATTACTCAATGATTATCGTGATACCTTCGTGATTATATAGACTATGATCATAGTGCATGATATTATAGACCGTGCAGTATGATATACGTATCATAACTTGTCATAATTTGGATCCGTGTACTAGTTGGGGGAACGAGAAATATTAGTAAATATGTGATCATACTTTATAGCTCATGATATAGTGTAGCCCATGATCACGCTAGCTCACCTTTTATATATAGTTCGTGTTAGGCCCAAGCCGATCACATATGTTGCTAATATTTTAAGGCACATTTATTGCTATTATTTTTTTTCTTATTTCTAGTTTATTACAGTGATATTCTATATCATATTGTTCTCAGTTATTTCCCTTGCTTACCATGATTCTCTTTCTGTAATTTTGTCTAGTTCAGTTACTTCTATCATGTATTTTTATTACTATTGTTGCTTCATAGTTTATGTTCTTTATTGGAACTGCTATTGGGTTGTACTTCACTCCAATCCTGACTAGATATATTTTTCAGATAATTCATTCGAGGACTGGTGTCCTACGTACTACGGGCCACAGGATGGCGAGACAGTTGAGCTAGTACCCGTAGAGTTACTTGAGATAGTACCACCAGTAGGAGAGACTTAGACTTTTCAGTATGAGTTATATTTGATTTTTGTAGGCTTCAGGGTATGTATTATTTTTTGGACTTATATTATGATTGGACTTGTAATGAGACTCTTGTATTTCTTTTACTTCTATTCCATATCGTGCCATTCTTGCTCTAGTTGTTTCATGATTTAGTATTGTTTACCATATTATCATATTTTCCTCCATTTGGAGTTGAGATAGCATGACAGGTACCTTACGTATATATATTGTATGAGATGTGTAGATAGTTATGTTGACCTAGACAGCGTTCTACCGCCGATACTGCGGCATAGGCTGGGCATTATTCACTACTCGTGCCCTTATTTCGGGTGTGGGTCATGACAGTAGATGCCCAGAGGATATCGGCAGAGGCCCAGCATATTCAAGCTGAGGCCCAGAGGATACAAGCTGAGGCACATAGAGTACAAAATGATTTAATGAGAGAGCATGAAGAATGCTCACCAGGTGGCCCTACAGGCAGTGCAGAGAGTTGCCCACCAACATCCTGGCCATCCACAGCAGCAAAGGCCAGGCACTAGAGTGGACTTCAAGAGGATGCACCTTGGGAGTTCAAGGGTATCAATGGGATACTCTATGCTGATGACTGGTTAGAGGATATAGAGAGAAACTTGCGATTGGCCCAGATCTGTCACTACCACATTCTAGAATAGGAGTATTTTTGTCTTTTATTTATTATAAGTATTTATTATATTTATTTTAAATAATTGTATGATATGTGTATATATATATATATTATAAATAGTGTTCTTTAATGTATGGGTTAGTGGACTAGACCTAGAAACCCACTAGTTGAACCTCTGACCAAATATAGGAATATGGATATTAATTAGTACATTTTCTTGGATTAAATATTATGGATTATAATTTATTATTGTGATTTTTATTCATTATTGTACCTTACCGGTGCTTCGATATTTGGAGCGCTATACTAGCTTTTGCCTTCCAAAAAATTTCACACCCTTGTCCTAGACGTGCCCGTCTTCCATTCTGACCTTGGTATAACTTATAAATATGCTCTTTTGTGCTTCATTTTAGTCGCACAACATTCGTCGCAGACGTTTATTTTTAATTCCAAATAAATCCAACTTTTGCATCTTTGTGCATTCTAATCAAAATTGGAGACATAATCTTGACCCATTTGGTGTAACCCAAATTATGAAAATATTCTATTCTGAGTCTTTTACGTCCATGATACTTGTGTCCCACCTAATTTTAGCCCTATATACTTCCAATTAATTTAAGAATACCATTTATATTAATTTTAATTAAATTGGTGTAAGGACCCAACTTAACCCAAAACTAGATCCAACACCAAACCAAACCCCCATTCATACCCTCAAGGGTTATACTAAACACCACACACCCTTTTAGCCACTACATCACACCAAACATGGTGTTTTCCCTCATCCAATCCTAATTCTCATCTTTTGTGTAATTTTCTAATTTTTTGGGGCTTTTATGCAAAAGTGCAATGAGGTGTCACCATCCTATTGGTCAAAGCCAATGAAGAAATAACTCCCTCCCTCTTTGACCGATCCAACTCTCTCCCTCTCTCTCTCTCCCTTTTTTGTTTGTATACTTTCCTTCATGATTAATCATGGCCCTTCATTCAAAATGAAACATCATCCTCACCACACACACTCTCCTATATAACCCCTCATCCTCACCCCTTTCCCAATGAGCCAACCCCATTCCAAGGAACACATGGCCGGCCCTAA
Source organism: Iris macrosiphon (assembly GCA_036927795.1). Lineage (NCBI taxonomy): Eukaryota > Viridiplantae > Streptophyta > Magnoliopsida > Asparagales > Iridaceae > Iris > Iris macrosiphon. The sequence goes on from JAYESA010000007.1 coordinate 47,880,468, forward strand.
TCCCTAGGTTTATATCGCCCTCTTCTCCTTCATGCAAAACTCTTCCTCCATTACTTTCTACATCACCATCACCATCCCTCTTCATAACAAACCGAACCCTAACCCTAACCTATTTACAACCACCACCACCATCACCCTCTCCATCTCCAGCCAGTCTGCCTCTGTAACTGCCAAGCCCCCCACTATCAGCCACCGACTCGTCCCTGACTTCACCGGAGCAGCCGACTTCCCGAGACACCTTTCCTTCGACCACAGCACCGGTCGACACCCATCACCACCACATCGACTTCCATCACCCCCACTTCCTTCTCTTCTCCGATCCCATCCGCCAATGCCGAAATAGCCCACAACCGCCGGATCCCGACGACGAGCAGTCGACCACGACCCCGACTTATCTTCCCGACTATAACCATCCCCCACTGACGAGCATCCCCGCCGAGCAGCGGCCACCACTCCATCCATGACTTCATTATTACCCCGACCTCGCTGGACTTCCCCTTCGTCGGAGCCCGACAGCAGTCATTTTCCCCCATGTCGACTCCGCCTGAGTAGCATCACCACCTCCATCCCGACATGACCTGCTTACCATCTCCCCCGACTTTCTCATCATCATCACCATCATCATCTACACCACCGCCACCATTAACCCCATCACCACTGCCGAGTCCCCGACTTCCCCTCAGCCCCGGCCACACGACCCGACCGCCGGACCACTCCACGACAGTCGATCTCTTCTGACTCGACCGCTTGAATCTCCACTCCGGCCATCTACTGGAACATCATCACCACCATCATTATCATCATCACCACCACCATCGTCGAAATGACTCCTCCCCGACTCCTCCCTGCACCATCGTCGTTCCTGACCCAACCACCTGGACAACCCCGCCTCCTTTCACCAATATCACCCTATCCCGTCGATTGCCCTGTCGACCCGAGCAACCCCGAGCCGACCTTTCCGACGAGCAGTCGACCCACGACAGATCCGCTTTGACCTCGTGCACAGCCATATCACCCTTGCCGGAGATGACCCACAGTAGCCTCCCTCGACCCCGTGCATGCACAAGTTCGACTTTGCCCCTCCTTCATAATTGTGTGTATGTGCATGTATGAATAGTAATTAGGGCTAGCATATTATTTCATGAAAGTTTGGTTGATTTCAAGACCCTGTGTTGGTGAACCTAATAACTAGTTGCATGTGTGTATAATAATTAGTTCGATATATATATATATATATATATATATATATATATATATATATATATATATATATATATATATATATTGTGTGGAAATTTGATTGCTAGTACTATGTATATCAGTATTATAGATATTGTAAGGCCCTAAGTGTTAATTGTGGGTATCCCGTATTTACATATGACTATATGACCCTGAGTATTAGTGAACTGTCTGCCTTGTGTATACTAACGTACTGGATAGACATGTGTTAGTGAGTTGACTGTCTGGTTATGCACAACATTCGAGGATATGACACCCGTGTATTTAGACGCACACTTGACCCTTCTAGTTGACCAGTTATCACACCCTTGCGTAGTTTCAAGCGTAGTGTAATTGTGTTTGTGTGTGTTCTAATATAATGCTGATGTTATTGTTTTATATTATATAAATATAGGACCATTGGATCGTTCTGCGAGACTTTGGGAGCAGGACATTGGTATTGCCAGCTAAGGACCCCAGGCGAGTACATTCTCTGATAATTTTTGTTATTTGATAATTTCTATAATTCAAGCATTTAGAAATATTACATCTGATTCTTGATACTGTGCTACACGGACTAGTATATAGATTGGATCTACAGTCATGAGATGTTACATTGGCTATCGTATTGACATTGTATACGATATTGATATTTGACATCGTACATGATATATTGGATATTGATCGTGTATCGTAACGTGTCATGGTTGGATCCACTGTACTAGTTAGGGACGAGAGAAAATATTAGTAGATTATGTAATCATATCCAACCCTACATGCATCATAACTCACCCCACACATCACGTTGGGTATAACCTGACCATTACATGCCTTATAGCCTGTTATATATGATTAGCCTGACCATTACTCACATCATAGCTAAGTAGATGGTTAGCCTGACCTTACATGAATCATAGCTAATCATATGTAATAAGCCTGATCTTGTCCCAAGCCGATCATATGATAGACTGATATTTCAAACACTTAGAATAGTTACAGTTCTTTATTTTAGTTTCATATACCACATTACCCTGTATATGATATTGTAGTTCTTTCTCTTTATTTCATATATGCACTGACTATACCATATTGCCTATTGCCTGTTCTCCTTACTATTTGCCATTGCATCTATTTATTATTTTCTATCAGTATATAGCATCATCTATTTATTATTTTATAGTCCTTGTCAATTAATTGGAACTGTTATTGGGTTGTACTTCGCTCCAATCCTGACTAGAAATATTTTTCCAGACTGCGACTTAGAGGACTGGTGTCCGACATATTATGGACCACAGGAAGAGTAGCTGCAGCTTTGTACCTTGTAGTTCAGGTATGATTTCTGGGAGGTCTAGCCGGGATCACTAGTTATTCTGTTAGTTTGTTTTAGTAGTTTATTGGTACCGGATTTATTTTTGGCATACTTTGAGACTTGGATGTTATTGTTTGCAGTTAGATTATTTTGTTTAGACTTGTATTTTATTTTGTTTATTTTTTTTGATATCTCATCGTGCTTTAGTTCTGTGATTGAGTATTTTTCATATTATATTGTGATATGTGTGTCTCCTTATGGAGTTGGATATTCGTGTGAGATTGTTTAGATAGTATTATGACCTAGACAGCGTTCTACAGCCGATGTTGCGGCGTAGGCTGGACGTACCCACGTACTCGTACCCCAAATTTCGGGTGCGGATCGTGACACATTTTTAGTGGTGGCCCATGCAAGTCAAGTTTCACAAGTTGTGCGCTGTTACGGTAGTACGACATCTTAGTTGTACTACTACGAGCCTGTGATAGGATCTAGGATATAGTACACTAGGATGAGAGCGAATACTCAATCATAAATTTTTAAGACATTCCTGGGACGACCCTTGAGAATCTTATTATAATTTCCAATTTAAAATCTTTTCTCCTTATTTTCGTCCGCTCTCACTTGTTGTTATTGAAATTAATTATTGTCGATCGGTTGTTAAATTTAATTCTTGTTATCGTTGTTGAGTTTTATTTCATATCGAGATAAACTTTACGGACTAAAATTATGGTATCATCTGATGACATATGTTGATGAGGATAGTGAGAAAGGTAAAATATTTGCTTTGGTTATGGAGCCTATAATTTATTACAGCCATATTAGCTGGCGTGTCAGAAACATAGGTACCTAACTTCGGATGTATATATCTTGGTTATAAGATTTAGAATTTCTCACAGCTATACTAGTTGGCACAGCGAGGATTCTAGAAGACATGATTATAGAGTTGCATGCCTAAGTTATGGAATCTATCGTTTATCGCAGCTATGCTCACTAGCGTGGCAAAAAATTTGAGTGTCATGATTTTGGACAGACGTGTATGATTATCAGATTGTATCTTAAATTAGTTCTTAAAGTACCATCTCAATACTTATCCACTTCTGTTATTATAGGACCTTGTTCCATCATTTTCTTTGCTAGCAGTAGAGATACCTTCAGTCCTTAGTCCAGTTCCTTATAGAGCTTCTTTCCATTAGGATTCCTTGTTAGTGTGATAATTGGTGACTTGCAATTAGGTCTGTGTCTTGTATCAGTGTTGACTGTTGGGAGTATGACTTGTGAGTCTATAAGTGTTTCTTGGTTGGATATGTGAGCAATATGCATCAATCTAGAGATAACCCATAGCATAGTACCCTGTAGCAATAGTTCTATAATTGGTATCATTATAGTTAGTATTGGTACTATAGGTAGAAGGGAGAGTAAAGAGTATCAGTGATGGTTCCAAGAGTTAGTATCAGAGTCAGCATGCCAGTATTGGATAGTTATGAATTCATGTAATTGGGTGATCCATGTAAACAATTAAGTATCAAGAAAATTATTTTGAAAATTAATCGAGCATGATGTTCAATTTGGTGGTTGATACTTGGGTGTGTCAAGAGTAAAGAAATATATATGCATAAAGGGTATTAATGAGTGTGCCATAGTAGGAGGATACCCATAAGTGAATAAGAGAGTGTGAGAGAATAAGAATACATTATGCTAAGTAGTAAGACTTGTGTTACATTAAAAGTAGGGTCTTGATATGTGGTTTGATATAAGTGTACCCGTATATGACTGGTGATGGATGTATCACCTGATAGTGAGGCCAGTAATGTGTTGGAAGCAATAGGTGGAAGAGTGTCTAGAAATTTTGTGCAGGATGCACAGTGGGTGTTGAGTGTCAGTACAGAAGTACATGAAAGTGGAAGCATAAGTATTAGAAAATTCTAATAGTGTGCCATGGGTTGAGAAATATTAAGATTGGTCATGGAAGGTATGAAGTGTATCACTGATTAGTGTATCAGTCTGTAAAAGGTTAAGGGGAGATACGTATACATCAATCAAGATATGGAACCAAATGCCTGCCTTTGGGATTGAAGTAAAGCATGTGCATTATAGAAGTTAATAACTAGTGCAAGTGATCATGAGTTCTAGTGAGTGTGATAAGGTAATCTAATGATGAAGCTAGTGTTACTATACCAATAGTGCTAGTATTCTATATTAAGGATTAGTTGAGAATTGTGCTAGTAACAGTAAGTACCTCGTATGATAATATTAGATTGGTGTATCAGTTAATATGGATAGAAAATTATTGGAAGTAATAGTGCAAGTAATCCAGGCAGTGCAATATTCAGTACACAGTTGAGGAGTGTAGACAATTGGTGTATTTGTGTGTACCTTGAGTGTTAGAGACTGGGAATATATAGGTGTACTTAGATAGATGTGGGTAATAAATGTGTATTAGTATATGAGTGGATGATGTGCATGTGTAAGTGTCACGCCCCAGTCCCAAAATATCGAGGGACTGGACACGTGAGCAATGGCCAGCAGCACGCACCGATGGACAACCCAATTTAATGGATCCATCAGGGCATGCTTAAGCTGTAGTCTAACAGTAAAATGTTACAAGACTCAGGTTATTCTAATCTCATCCACAACAGATAAACTCAGATAAAGACAGGGTAATGCAAATAAGCTGATCTCAATAAATATCTCGGGAAACAATCCGAGAATATGTCTGGTACAACAATGCAAATAGACAGGAAATAATCAACTGGAAATGGAAAAACTGACTACATACGGGCAATGCTCAGGAGAAGTCCTCTGGTGCGAGCTCGTCTTCAGGTCCTGGTACAGCTCCTGGAAGTGCTCCTGTACGGGGTGTCTCTGGATGTATCTCCTCGGCTATACCTGGGGACATCATCCATTCCAGGTCCTCAGGGGATATAGCAAGGTACAGATAATACAAGCCAAATATAAGCAGTGCAGAAACCAATAAGCAATAGGGTAAACTATGTAACCAGCTAAGTGATAAATGCAATATGAGAGCAGCACAAGAAACTCAGGCTGAAACTACTATAAGCTCTGTGTCGGGGAGCCGGTAGCAGTGATATCATGTAGTTGTCCAGCTCGTAGTGAGACTTAAGACGCCGGCATAATATAACATCAACCTGTAGCCTGTGTATCTCTCCCCACCCAATATAATCACGCATATCATGACCATAATGTCTTATGTCCATGTCAGCGGGATTATAGCTAATGCAGCAAGTCATAATGTCTATAAAATATCACTGTCAAGTCCTGTATCCTGTACAGAATCACCATGAATGTCTCAGGAAGACTCTGTCTCATGAATAGTATCAAGTGTCCTGGGTTCTGGAGTACTTGATAAGACAAGTACGAGAATTATCGGGTCTCGATATCCATCTCTATGTGACGTTACACAACTCCGCGTACGGAGTTGGCACCCGACTGGTAATCGGTCGCTAAGTACGCCACTCGGTCCTAGGTTTTAACAGTTAAACAGGTTTATGTGCATTTAAACAAGAATTCAGACAAGTTCTAGTACAGGAATTACTGCTAATGGCAAACTTTACTTACCCACTGATGTATAAACAAGTCGATGAAAATAAATAGCAAGCTGCAGAGTTTGGCAAGGTACACTTGCCTGTGGTTCCGGCTCTGTTTGCAGTTCTGACTTCAGGTGGATTTGCAGGCGGTACTCCGGTTGCTGAAACAAATATCACCATCAGATCCAGAAAATATCAATCAGCTAGAAATGCTTGTCCTTGAGTCCGGTTTGGAGACAAGGGCAGAAACGACAGTTTTGGGTCAAAACGGGGTCCACATGTTGGCCCGCTTTGCACCGAAAAATGTGTCCGGGTCAAAGTTCTCCAAATTCACCAAACTTAGTGTCAACAGGTCAGGAACGATGATACGAACCCAACGAAACTTCCAGAATTGGATTCCGATGAGCCGATCACAAAATCGCCCGTCGAGCGGGGCCTGTGGGGCCCACGACACGCGATTTCGTCAATATTCTCAGAATCGAACCAAACTTGACCCACAGGACCAGCGTATCGCTACGAGTCCGATGGCGCAAGTTTTGTCTCGATCCGACGTGTGTACACAAAGTTAGGGCGCGTTCCAGAAAGTACGGATACGGGGCGATGTCCGCGGATACGCGTTGATTCCGGTGTGCACGCACACCCGAATCAGCTTCCGTGAAATCCCACACGTCCGTATCGACGAGGCGCACGTATCTGTGAAGACCGCGCGCGACCAAGTCGTCCCGTTTGGCGGGGCGTACTCAGTTCCGGGGTGAAACAGGGTCTGGTTTTTTCCTGTTTTTGGATTGCGGTGTGCGATCACCACAGGACGCGATGTCCCGAACAGTTTGTCCGTACACCGAGAGGGTCATACAAGCTTCGCAACGCAATTTGCGGAATCGAAAACGGAGCTACGAACAAAAAGTTACACACACCTGAAGGGGACCCGAAAACCAGGGTCGAACCGTGTCCGACACGACACAGGACACTGTGTCCTGTGTCCGACACAGTGAAATAGAATTAGGGTTAGGGTAAAAAAATAAATAATATTAATAATAATAATAAAATCAGTAATTTAATTAATTAAATAAATACTGTTTAAGCATTTAAAAATAGGTCTGAGGCCCAATAAATTCCAGAAAAATTGTCCTAAGTCCAGTTTTTCATTTTACACACAAATATATTATTTCCATAACATTTTAATATCATTTATTATCATTTAAAAATCATTTAAATATTAAAACCCTATTTTTAAATTACAGAAAAATCCCAGAAAATTCTAGAAAAATTGTGAAAAATCCAGTTTTGAAAATTTTGAAAATTCAGGGGGTTTACAATCTACCCCCCTTAAGAGGATTGCGTCCTCGCAATCAAAGAATAACCGGTCAACAGAGATGACGCGGTTGCAAGTATCGTTCGAAACACATCACAAGATACTTAGGGAAATACCGTTTCCCTAAAATAAAAGTTATACACTTTCCAGAGAAAATCTAGTTACAGCAAGAGAATTACAACTTTTATGAAGACCAGGTTATTATTAACAAGTTACAAATTACTAGGTTGGGGCTGAGGTCACGAACCAGTAGGTACGAGCTACAACAAGACTAGAAACGGATAACTATGAATCACTTACGCGCATCAGCTACTCCACGAGTCTGCGCGTTCTCTACTGTCATCGCCAGGGCTTGTTCGCATCCTTGCAGTCGATTCTTCTGCTGTTGAGCCTGCTGGAAGAGTATTTCCTGGGGTATCAAGGGTGGCCTCGGCTGATACCCTCCTGGAGCTGGTGGTAGGACTTCTTGAACTTCCGATTGAGGTACTTCCAATGCTGGTACTAGTAGCGCTTGTTGTTTTACCCTTGGTGCTCTGTCTCGACGCTCAGGGCATTCCTTTAATAAATGCTGACTGGATCCGCAAACTATACATAATCTCTTCTTTCGTCTGCACTCGTCTTCAGTATGGCCTCGCTTGCAACAATATGGACAAACAGGTATTGTCTGCGGAGATACGTGAGGTCTTTTTGTAACTTCTTCTTGTGGTGCTCCGGCTGGTGCTGACGTGGATGGCCGCTTCAGACTTGTTTCTCTCCTGATGACGCGCTCAATGCGTCGTGCTGCAGCAAGGACGTCCGAGTACGAAGTAGGTGCAACGGATCCAATTAGTTTCTGTAGCTCAATATTTAGTCCGTCGAAGAATTTCTCAGCCTTCTCTTCTTCTGTCGGGATCAATGTTGGAGCGAAGCGACTTAGACGAATGAACTCAGCGTTGTACTCTTCCACCGTCTTAGAATCCTGGGTGAGGCGATTGAACTTGTCCCGAAGTTCTGATCGAGCGATAGCTGGAATGTACATCTCCTGAAAGAGTCTAGAGAACTCTTCCCAAGTGACTCGGTCTAGTCCGAGCCGCGCTTCCTCAGATAGCCACCAGTGATGTGCATTGTCTGTCAACTGCATTCTGACGACAGTCATCCAACGTTCCTTTGGAAGCTCAGCTGCTTCTAGTTGATGTTGAGTGTTGGTGAGCCACTCATGAACTTCAGTGGGCTCTTCTTTGCCTGAGAATGTACGGGGCTTCAGCTGTCGAAAGTCGGTGATAGAGCCTGTTGTTGGCCGTCGAGCTGGTAGGTTGTCCTGCTCCAGTGCAGTTATTAGGCTGCGACTCAACGCCTCTTGTTGAGCTTGCATTATTGCATAGACCATTGAAAATATCTGCTGTCCGTCCATGGCCTGTCCTGGTGGAATTATGGGCATTGATGGAGTAACTGGCGTCGTTGGTGGAATGTCATCTTGCTGGATTCTCGAGGCATGTTGTTGAGCTGACTGTCCTTTATCTACTGGTGTTACTTCATCTTCGTTGGTTACCTCAGCAACTCGTGGTGACGTTATGGGAGTCTCGTCGTTTCCTCGTGAATCCATAACCCTGCAACCAAAATAAACAATAAGAGGCGCACAGGAATCAAGGCAGGATGCAAGTCAAGGAATTAAATTCGAAGTCGATATGGATACCATGAACATTTTCAAGCAAGTGGATGAGATCCTAAACTTATCCTATCTTATTTGCAGGCCTGTTCGGTCCCTGAGTTGAAACCGAACAAATTAGTCGTAGTGACCTACATGGGCCACCACAAAAACCATGTCACGCCCAGTCCCAAAATATCGAGGGACTGGACACGTGAGCAATGGCCAGCAGCACGCACCGATGGACAACCCAATTTAATGGATCCATCAGGGCATGCTTAAGCTGTAGTCTAACAGTAAAATATTACAAGACTCAGGTTATTCTAATCTCATCCACAACAGATAAACTCAGATAAAGACAGGGTAATGCAAATAAGCTGATCTCAATAAATATCTCGGGAAACAATCCGAGAATATGTCTGGTACAACAATACAAATAGACAGGAAATAATCAACTGGAAATGGAAAAACTGACTACATACGGGCAATGCTCAGGAGAAGTCCTCTGGTGCGAGCTCGTCTTCAGGTCCTGGTACAGCTCCTGGAAGTGCTCCTGTACGGGGTGTCTCTGGATGTATCTCCTCGGCTATACCTGGGGACATCATCCATTCCAGGTCCTCAGGGGACATAGCAAGGTACAGATAATACAAGCCAAATATAAGCAGTACAGAAACCAATAAGCAATAGGGTAAACTATGTAACCAGCTAAGTGATAAATGCAATATGAGAGCAGCACAAGAAACTCAGGCTGAAACTACTACAAGCTCTGTGTCGGGGAGCCGGTAGCAGTGATATCATGTAGTTGTCCAGCTCGTAGTGAGACTTAAGACGCCGGCATAATATAACATCAACCTGTAGCCTGTGTATCTCTCCCCACCCAATGTAATCACGCATATCATGACCATAACGTCTCATGTCCATGTCAGCCGGATTATAGCTAATGCAGCAAGTCATAATGTCTATAAAATATCACTGTCAAGTCCTGTATCCTGTACAGAATCACCATGAATGTCTCAGGAAGACTTTGTCTCATGAATAGTGTCAAGTGTCCTGGGTTCTGGAGTACTTGATAAGACAAGTAAGAGAATTATCGGGTCTCGATATCCATCTCTATGTGACGTTGCACAACTCCGCGTACGGAGTTGGCACCCGACTGGTAATCGGTCGCTAAGTACGCCACTCGGTCCTAGGTTTTAACAGTTAAACAGGTTTATGTGCATTTAAACAAGAATTCAGGCAAGTTCTAGTACAGGAATTACTGCTAATGGCAAACTTTACTTGCCCACTGATGTATAAACAAGTCGATGAAAATAAATAGCAAGCTGCAGAGTTTGGCAAGGTACACTTGCCTGTGGTTCCGGCTCTGTTTGCAGTTCTGACTTCAGCTGGATTTGCAGGCGGTACTCTGGTTGCTGAAACAAACATCACCATCAGATCCAGAAAATATCAATCAGCTAGAAATGCCTGTCCTTGAGTCCAGTTTGGAGACAAGGGCAGAAATGGCAGTTTCGGGTCAAAACGGGGTCCACATGTGGGCCCGCTTTGTACCGAAAAACGTGTCCGGGTCAAAGGTCTCCAAATTCACCAAACTTAGTGTCAACAGGTCAGGAACGATGATACGAACCCAACGGAACTTCCAGAATTGGATTCCGATGAGCCGATCACAAAATCGCCCGTCGAGCGGGGCCTGTGGGGCCCACGACACGCGATTTCGTCAACGTTCTCAGAATCGAACCAAACTTGACCCACAGGACCAGCGTATCGCTACGAGTCCGATGGCGCAAATTTCGTCTCGATCCGACGTGTGTACACAAAGTTAGGGCACGTTCCAGAAAGTACGGATACGGGGCGATGTCCGCGGATATGCGTTGATTCCGGTGTGCACGCACACCCGAATCAGCTTCCGCAAAATCCCACACGTCCGTATCGACGAGGCGCACGTATCTGTGAAGACCGCGCACGACCAAGTCGTCCCGTTTGGCGGGGCGTACTCAGTTCCGGGGTAAAACAGGGTCTAGTTTTTTCCTATTTTTGGATCGCGGTGTGCGATCACCACAGGACGCGATGTCCCGAACAGTTTATCCGGACACCGAGAGGGTCATACAGGCTTCGCAACGCAATTTGCGGAATCGAAAATGGAGCTACGAACAAAAAGTTACACACACCTGAAGGGGACCCGAAAACCGGGGTCGAACCGTGTCCGACACGACACAGGACACTGTGTCCTGTGTCCGACACAGTGAAATAGAATTAGGGTTAGGGTAAAAAAATAAATAATATTAATAATAATAATAAAATCAGTAATTTAATTAATTAAATAAATACTGTTTAGGCATTTAAAAATAGGTCTGAGGCCCAATAAATTCTAGAAAAATTGCCCTAAGTCCAGTTTTTTATTTTACACACAAATATATTATTTTCATAATATTTTAATATCATTTATTATCATTTAAAAATTATTTAAATATTAAAACCCTGTTTTTAAATTACAGAAAATACCCAAAAAATTCCAGAAAAATTGTGAAAAATCCAGTTTTGAAAATTTTGAAAATTCAGGGGGTTTACAGTAAGGATCTGTTGGCTCGAGCATGCTTGAGATGACACTACAAACTGACTTGGGTGTCCATCTAGAGTTATATTAGAGAGAGAAGTACTTAGTGTAGTTTGTTGCACTTGGTATGCACTTGAGTGATAAGAACAACTAGTATAAACAATTATAGTAGGTAAGAGAGCTAGCAGTGGGTGTGCTAGTAGTAGAAGCAGTAGGACCTAAAGGGATAGGGGTATCAAACTTTGGATGCATCATTTGACCTATGGTTGTGTTAGAGGTTCTTGGTATCAGACTTAGGTATTAATAGACAGGTGTGTGCAATATGGATGTATCCATGGATATCTTATGGACTGGTGATTAGTTGATATGGGTATCAGTGTATAGGGATAGAAAATTATGAGTGAATACGACAGAGTTAAGTGTATATTAGAGGATGAAGATGTCCAGGTGATGGGTTAGCAGGCTCTGTTCTTTTCCTTCTGTTCTTTTTTCGTCTATTTGATTGATTGATTTTATAGTACCGTAGCTTGTATGAGTAATTTTTTTGCTAGAATGTAGTTAGTAGTACACCCTGACAGAGACTACAACACTATGACAAAACAGACCATAGCCATACATGTTTTCTCTAGATTGCATGTTATATGACTTTCTTAGACCTTGATTGTTGGGGGTTTGACCGTAGTGAAGAATTAATGAAGAGGTTATGACTTGACAGAGAGAGACAAGGTGCCTTAAATTTTGAGGATAAACGTTAATTTAAATAAAGACTTAAGAACTTAATATGGCAGAATTGACGATTTTGTTAAATCATTAATTTTTATGAAGATTAAGATATGATTGAATTTGTCATTAAATTTTGAGGAATTTAAGAAGATTATCATTATATTTATTTGACTGCAAGATTTAAATTTTAAAACTTATATTTTTAATATTGTATTTGAAGACTTCGTGAGTATTACAGTGTTTGAGAATTGTGTAAAAAAAGAAATCGAGGAATAAGATCACTAATGGATTAGAGTTTGAATCTAAATTTTTTGGATGAGATTTTAAATTTTATAAATATGCATTGATTGGATTTAAAATTAGACGATTGGATATTAAATTTTATATTTAGTTATTAACTTGAAATTTTGGTGAAGATTGTGATAATAATAGAATTTGATTTTATATTTGAAGATTTTCAGGAATATGACATTTATAGAATTTTAAATTTTTTGTGAAATAAGAATATAGATTTACTTCATGATTATATGGTTTGTTTAATTTAAATTTTGATGGTAAAAATAAAATAATAAATACAACTATTGAGGATCTTAAATTTTGAGAACAAAATTTTTCTAAGGAGGGTAGACTTGTCACTATCAAATTACAGAATAGGAGTACTTATGTCTTTTATTTATTATAAGTATTGTCACGACCCGCACCCGGTTTAGGGGCACGAGTGCGTGGGTACGTCCAGCCTACGCCGCAGTGTCGGCGGTAGAACACTGTCAAGGTCTTGATACTATCTAGCTAATGTCACGCAAGCATCCAATCTCCATAAGGAGGCACGGATGACACAAATAAAATGAATACATACTCAATCACAGGATTACAGCACGATAAGATTTCGAACAGAAGTTAAAATTAAATACAACACAAATCCAGAATGTAATCTAACTCAACAATATCAAAGTCTCAAAAAAAATGCCGGAGACAAATCCGGTACCAACAGTCTGCTAAAAGAACTAACAAAAAATAGAAATTTCCGGCTAAACTTTCCGGAATCACAACTAGGCTACCAAGTCTGCAGCTACTCACCATATGGTCCATAAAGTGTTGGACAGCGGTCCTCTAAGGCATAGTCTGGAAAAATATTTCCAGTCAGGAAGGAGCAAAGCACAATCTCAAATAACAGTTCCATTTAATTGATAAGGACTATAAAGTAATAAATATGTCATGCTAGCTACTGAGAAGACAGTGAAATAAATGTAATGGCAATTAAAGAGAGACAGGCAATGTAAAGAGACATGCAAAATAGGCGATGTGATATAGTCAGTGCATAAAGAAATGGAAAGAACAAGGTACAGTATCATATACGGGTGATGTAGTATATGATTTAAATTAGGGAACCATAATCTATTCTAAGTGTTTGAAATAGTAGTTTCGAAATGTGACCGGCTTGGGAACATGTACGATAGCTATAGGGCCTAGCTAATCATGGGTGAAGAGCATGATTAACACTTACAATTTCTACACTGCAATAAGAGGTTATGATCACATTTCTTACTAACTACTTCCCCGCCCCCAACTAGTACTGTGGATCCAACCATGACACGTCACGATACACGAGCAAGTCAAGTCTATCATGTATGATGTCTAATATATATGTCATGTACAATGTCAATACAATAATCAAGACAACATCTCATGACTGCAGATCCAAGCTATACTAGTCCGTGTAACACAGTGTCAAGGATTCAGTTGTAACATTTCAAGATTATTGAATTTATAGAAATTATCAAGAAATTGGAAATTATCAGAGAATGTACTTGCCTTGGGTCCTTAGCTGGTAATTATGGATGTCCTGTTCCAGAGTATCCCCTGGGTAAACCAACAGTCCTATAAACACAACACAATATAACTTTTGCATCAGATGCCACGCTAACACACAGTCAAAACACTGGCCTCAGGCCATGCCAGGCAGGTCACTAGTCAACTAGGGTCATCTAGTAGATAGATACGTAAATATACATATCTTAAATAACATATGTATTTACTATATATATATCAAATTACATACATATACAAAATATATGTATATATATATATAAAAATATGCTAAGGTTTTATACAAAATATATATACCAATATGAAAATATAACTCTACATATATACATTGATACCAGAATACGGTTATTTACATATTTGTTCATTTATACCAACATACGGTTTTATTAAATATATACCCATACAAAAAATATATACACATATATATTTGTATACCAAAATAATAATTATACTATATACATACTTGCACCAAAATCACCACATATACAATATATATATATCATTTAATTCATGTATAATATATATATATATTAGTTGAACAATTATGTACCATATATATGCCAAAATACAATTTACAATATATATATTGTTAACATCTTTATTAAAATATACTAAGACTAATACACCCATAGAGTTTATACTATATATATACATGTATGCATGTACATACCAATTTATATTAAGAATATACTAATGCTTATACAAAATATACATTAAGAATATACTAATTACTTATACAAAATATATGTATATATTTACTATCATTAAATTTAACAAATACAGATACTAGAACATTAATTAAAAATTATACCTAGTATACATTAAATACCTCCACACATACCTACATTTACCAAAATAATAATTTTACCCATTAATTAGCTTTATACATATGCATATGAATTAATTATACATATACATATACACATTATATTAAAATATACTAATTAGATATACACTATACATATACAATTAAATATTAACAAAAGAAATAATATACACTAATACATATACTACTAAATATTAAATTAAATACATATTTATACCATTTATTTAAATACATACAACTACCTTACATTTATTATATATACATATACAAATTAATTACACTAATTATACATATACCCTATTATATATATACCCGTATGTATATACGTATGTATATATATACATATATATATATATATATATATATATATATATATATATATATATATATATATATACATATATATATATATAAAAGAAGAAGGAAGGGGAGAGAAGAGAATTGCTTACAGCAGAGTGAGGAAATGGGAGAAGGAGATGGATGAAGCCGAGGTGGTGAACGCAGAGCAGCGGTTCCAGCGGGAGGGACTCCGGGAAGAACAGCAGCGGCAAGGGAGGACTCGCCGGAGTTCACAAAGGGCCGCCGGGGGATGGTTCTGCCGCCGGACACGGAGGGAATGGACTGAGCAGCGGGTTCTCACGGTGGAGGAGTTGAGGAGGTCGAGGAGAAGTTGAGGGAGCAGCCGAACCTGATGGGGGCCGACGGACGCACGGCCGGAGGAAGCTGTCGCCGGAAACGTCGAGGAAACGCCGGCCAGGGTGAACGAGAGCAGAGGGAGAGCAGTCGGGGACCGCCGGACTGTCGGGCAGCGCCTGCCGGTGCAGTGAGGAAGAGCGGGGGGGGGGGGGAAGTCGTTGGCCGCCGGGAACAGTGCACAGTGGGAGAGGAAAGGCTGACGGGCTGGAGCAGTGGAGGTTGCAGCCGCCGGAGATGCTGAGGCCCGCCGGAGCAGCAGGAAGTCGGCCGGGGTGCACAGGGTGATGGTGTATAATGGTTTCCCCCCTCTTCCTAACTATTTGAATTAAATTCAAAAAGTAAAAGAAGAAGAAGAAGGAGAAGAAGAAGAAGAAGAAGAGAAGAAGAAAAGAAGAAGAAGAGAAAATTTTACATACGTAGGAGAGAGGGAGGAGGCTTGTGAGGTGGGGGAAAACCTAGGTTTCTTGGGATTAGGGTTTGAGGGTACAAGACATTAAATAGGATGAGGGTGTTGGAATGAAGGGTTGGGATTTGCCTATTAATTGTGTGGTCCAGATTGGACATGGAGAATAATTCATGTGGAGAAAAATGCAATTTGGTCCACAAGTAAATAATCTTTCCATTTGGTCTTGGACAATGGGGTGATGACACCTACAATTGAATAATTGCAACTTAGCCCCTTAAATTCGGAAAATTGCACAAACACATAAAATGACGAAAATTTGGCGGGCGATTCGGGGTCCGGTGTTTTGTAGGGTCAGGGGGCACTGTAAGATCGGTATGGGCTCAATTAACAGGGCACTGAAATTAAATTGGGATTTTAGAATCAGATAAAATAGTATCCTCAATTTAAATAGAAATAAATGCAAGTTGTGTTCAAGAATTAATTAGGAGTACATGGGGCCAAAATCAGGTCAGGTCATCAATACCAATAATAAAGTAGACTCAGAACAGGATATTATCCTAATTTGGGCCGCACGAAAAATAGGTCAAGATTGCCTCCAATTTTCGATTGGAACGCACAACGATGCAAAAATAGGGATTTATTAAATAACGTCCGCGACGATTTTTGTGCGGCCAGAATTAATGCACAGGGAGCAAAATTATGAGTTGCAAAAATAGCAGAATGGAAGGCGGGCATGTCTAGGGCAAGATTCTAAAATTTGTTGGTAGACAAAGCTAGGGTAGTGCTCCAAATATCGAAGCAAAGGCAATGCGCAATAATTAATTAAAATACAGTAATTAATTACACCTCCAATAAATTAATTCTAAAATAAAACAATTAACCTAAAAATTCCATGACTCCGACAGGTGCTCATCTACTGGCTTCTAGGTCAAGTCTACCATCACAAACACAATGAGCACTGTCTATAATATAATATATTAAAGTACATATCACACAGATATTTAATTTAAATATATACTATTCATGCAATTAATTAATTATAACTACAATAATATTAAATATTATAAAAGGTCAAAAATACTCCTGTTTCCGGAACGTGATAGTGACAAGTCTACCCACCTTAAAAGAATTTCGTCCTCGAAATTCAAAATCCTCATAGTAGCATTTAATCAGGCACATTATTTTTCCCTCAAAATTTAAATTCGTCATCCATGAAATCCGGTAATAATTCACAATGTCTATTCAAAATTTTCCAAAAATTTTGGGATTATTGCATAACCTGAAAAAATCCTCGAAATAGAATCAAAGTCCATTTTTATCAAAAATTTCCTCGAAATTTTTTAGTTAATAATTCAGTACTCAGAATTTAATATCCACTCCTCTAACTTGATTTTAATCAATGCACCGATATATAATGTAATCTCGTCCAAAAAGTTTGAATTAAACATTTATCCATCAAAAATTTTTATTTCTCGATTTCCTCTTTCCTCAAAATACTTAACAATGCGATACTTAAGGATTCTCCAACTGCAACATCAATATAAGATTTTAAAAATTTCATAACTTGCAATCAAATAAATATATTGATAATCCCCCAAATTTCTAAATTTTAATAACCAATTTACGCATGTCATAATCTTCCTGGAATTAATAAATCATAAATTTTTTCCATGTTAAATTCTTGACCCTTTATTTAAATCGATGCTTATCCCCAAATTTTTAATCATCTTGTTAATCATCTTGTCTCTCCTGTCAAGTCATAACTCCTCTATGAATCTTCGTCATGGTCAAACCCCGATAATCATGGTCTAAAAACCTTCCTACAATTATACAACATGCAATCTAAGGGGAATATGTACAGTTATAGTGTCTTGTCATGGTATTGCAGTCTATGTATCAGGGTGTACTACTAACTACATATAACAAGAAATCATGCATACAACTTGTACTAAGGAATCAATCAATCAATCAAATAGATAGGAACAGAAGGAAGGAAAGAACAGAGCTTGCTAACACCGTACCTGTAGTATCGGTCTCCTTGACCGTCATCGCAAATGCCCCGCCCTGCTGGAGTGGTTCCCTTCGCGGGTGCTGAGCATTATACGGTTCCACAGGTAGCCTAACTGGATCTCTATAATCTGAAGCTGCGCGCTGGCCGGGAAGATAAGGGGCTAGAAGACAATCCCTTACTCGATGTCCCGCAGCGCCGTAGTGCAAACAGAGTCCTAGTCTCGTTCTACAGCTCTCCCAAAGGTGACCTGGCTTCTTACAGAAATGGCAAGTCTGTTGTGTCTCTCTCGGAGGCTGTTTCTGATTCTGCTGAACACGGACTGGTGTCTGGTACTGTTGTTGATACTGATACGCCCATGGGTGTTGCTGGATAGGAACTGGGGCTAGGTACTGTGGTGGATGCTGAAATATCCAAGTTTGTTGCTGACTATGAAATGGTACTTGGTACTGCTGTTGGTGCTGAATACGGGAATGCTTGGCTGGTCCTGCGCTATCATTTGTATCTCCAAAAGTATTGTGGCTCCTCTTAGGCCTGAGATCCAGATCCTCTTCTGCGATCTGAGCATCCATCAAGATAGCCTCATAGGTAGCGGTACGACGATCAGAAATAAACATGAACAAGTCAAGTCTATCATGTACGATGTCTAATATACACGTCGTGTACAATGTCAATACGATAATCAAGATAACATCTCATGACTGCAGATCCAAGCTATACTAGTCCGTGTAACACAGTGTCAAGGATTCAGTTATAACATTTCAAGATTATTGAATTTATAGAAATTATCAAGAAATTGGAAATTATCAGAGAATGTACTTGCCTTGGGTCCTTAGCTGGTAATTATGGATGTCCTGTTCCAGAGTATCCCCTGGGTAAACCAACAGTCCTATAAACACAACACAATATAACTTTTGCATCAGATGCCACGCTAACACACAGTCAAAACACTGGCCTCAGGCCATGCCAGGCAGGTCACTAGTCAACTAGGGTCACCTAGTAGATAGATACGTAAATATACATATCTTAAATAACATATGTATTTACTATATATATATCAAATTACATACATATACAAAATATATGTATATATATATAAAAATATGCTAAGGTTTTATACAAAATATATATACCAATATGAAAATATAACTCTACATATATACATTGATACCAGAATACGGTTATTTACATATTTGTTCATTTATACCAACATACGGTTTTATTAAATATATACCCATACATAATATATATACACATATATATTTGTATACCAAAATAATAATTATACTATATACATACTTGCACCAAAATCACCACATATACAATATATATATATCATTTAATTCATGTATAATATATATATATATTAGTTGAACAATTATGTACCATATATATGCCAAAATACAATTTACAATATATATATTGTTAACATCTTTATTAAAATATACTAAGACTAATACACCCATAGAGTTTATACTATATATATACATGTATGCATGTACATACCAATTTATATTAAGAATATACTAATGCTTATACAAAATATACATTAAGAATATACTAATTACTTATACAAAATATATGTATATATTTACCATCATTAAATTTAACAAATACAGATACTAGAACATTAATTAAAAATTATACCTAGTATACATTAAATACCTACACACATACCTACATTTACCAAAATAATAATTTTACCCATTAATTAGCTTTATACATATGCATATGAATTAATTATACATATACATATACACATTATATTAAAATATACTAATTAGATATACACTATACATATACAATTAAATATTAACAAAAGAAATAATATACACTAATACATATACTACTAAACATTAAATTAAATACATATTTATACCATTTATTTAAATACATACAACTACCTTACATTTATTATATATACATATACAAATTAATTATACTAATTATACATATACCCTATTATATATATACCCGTATGTATATACGTATGTATATATATACATATATATATATATATATACATATATATATATATAAAAGAAGAAGGAAGGGGAGAGAAGAGAATTGCTTACAGCAGAGTGAGGAAATGGGAGGAGGAGATGGATGAAGCCGAGGTGGTGAACGCAGAGCAGCGGTTCCAGCGGGGAGGGACTCCGGGAAGAACAGCAGCGGCGAGGGAGGACTCGCCGGAGTTCACAAAGGGCCGCCGGGGGATGGTTCTGCCGCCGGACACAGAGGGAATGGACTGAGCAGCGGGTTCTCACGGTGGAGGAGTTGAGGAGGTCGAGGAGAAGTTGAGGGAGCAGCCGGACCTGATGGGGGCCGACGGACGCACGGCCGGAGGAAGCTGTCGCCGGAAACGTAGAGGAAATGCCGGCCAGGGTGAACGAGAGCAGAGGGAGAGCAGTCGGGGACCGCCAGACTGTCGGGCAGCGCCTGCCGGTACAGTGAGGAAGAGCGGGGGGGGAAGTCGTTGGCCGCCGGGAACAGTGCACAGTGGGAGAGGGAAGGCTGACGGGCTGGAGCAGTGGAGGTTGCAGCCGCCGGAGATGCTGAGGCCCGCCGGAGCAGCAGGAAGTCGGCCGGGGTGCACAGGGTGATGGTGTATAATGGTTTCCCCCCTCTTCCTAACTATTTGAATTAAATTCAAAAAGTAAAAGAAGAAGAAGAAGGAGAAGAAGAAGAAGAGAAGAAGAAGAAGAGAAAATTTTACATACGTAGGAGAGAGGGAGGAGGCTTGTGAGGTGGGGGAAAACCTAGGTTTCTTGGGATTAGGGTTTGAGGGTACAAGACATTAAATAGGATGAGGGTGTTGGAATGAAGGGTTGGGATTTGCCTATTAATTGTGTGGTCCAGATTGGACATGAAGAATAATTCATGTGGGGAAAAATGCAATTTGGTCCACAAGTAAATAATCTTTCCATTTGGTCTTGGACAATGGGGTGATGACACCTACAATTGAATAATTGTAACTTAGCCCCTTAAATTCGAGAAATTGCACAAACACATAAAATAACGAAAATTTGGCGGGCGATTCGGGGTCCGGTGTTTTGTAGGGTCAGGGGGCACTGTAAGATCGGTATGGGCTCAATTAACAGGGCACTGGAATTAAATTGGGATTTTAGAATCAGATAAAATAGTATCCTCAATTTAAATAGAAATAAATGCAAGTTGTGTTCAAGAATTAATTAGGAGTACATGGGGCCAAAATCAGGTCAGGTCATCAATACCAATAATGAAGTAGACTCAGAACAGGATATTACCCTAATTTGGGCCGCACGAAAAATAGGTCAAGATTGCCTCCAATTTTCGATTGGAACGCACAATGATGCAAAAATAGGGATTTATTAAATAACGTCCGCGACGATTTTTGTGCGGCCAGAATTAATGCACAGGGAGCAAAATTATGAGTTGCAAAAATAGCAGAATGGAAGGCGGGCATGTCTAGGGCAAGATTGTGAAATTTGTTGGGAGACAAAGCTAGGGTAGTGCTCCAAATATCGAAGCAAAGGCAATGCGCAATAATTAATTAAAATACAGTAATTAATTACACCTCTAATAAATTAATTCTAAAATAAAACAATTAACCTAAAAATTCCATGACTCTGACAGGTGCTCATCTACTGGCTTCTAGGTCAAGTCTACCATCACAAACACAATGAGCACTGTCTATAATATAATATATTAAAGTACACATCACACAGATATTTAATTTAAATATATACTATTCATGCAATTAATTAATTATAACTACAATAATATTAAATATTATAAAAGGTCGAAAATACCCCTGTTTCCGGAACGTGGTAGTGACAAGTATTGTGTATATTTATTTTAAATAATTGCATGATATGTGTGTGTGTGTGTGTGTGTATATATATATATATATATATATATATATATATATATATATATATATATATATATATATATATATTTATATATATATTATAGTATTCTTTAATATATGTGTTAGTGGACTAGACCTAGAAACCCACTAGTTGAACCTCTGACCAAATATAGGATTATGGATATTAATTAGTACATTTTCTTAGATTAAATATTGAGGATTATAATTTATTACTGTGATTTTTATTCATTATTGTACCTTACCGTTGCTTCGATATTTGGAGCGCTACACTAGCTTTTGCCTTCCAACAAATTTTATACCCTTGTCCTAGATGTGCCCGTCTTCCATTCTTACTTTGTTGTAACTTCTAAATATGCTCTCTTGTGCTTCATTTTAGTCGTATAATATTTATCACAAATATTTATTTTTAATTCCAATTAAATCCAACTATTGCATATTTGTTCGTTCCAATCGAAATTGGAGACACAATCTTGGCCCATTTGGTGCAACCCAAATTATGACAATATTCTATTCTGAGTCTTCTATGTCCATGACACTTGTATCCCACCTAATTTTAGCCCTATGT
Organism: Iris macrosiphon; assembly: GCA_036927795.1. Lineage (NCBI taxonomy): Eukaryota > Viridiplantae > Streptophyta > Magnoliopsida > Asparagales > Iridaceae > Iris > Iris macrosiphon. The sequence continues at coordinate 47,902,952 of JAYESA010000007.1, forward strand.
ACTTCCAATTAATTTAAAAATACTATTTATATTAATTTTAATTAAATTGGTGTAAGGACCAAACTTAACCCAAAACTAGACCCAACACCAAACGAAACCCCCATTCACACCCTCAAGGCTCATACTAAACACCACACACCCTTTTTAGCCACTTCATCACACCAAATATGATATTTTTTCTCATCCAATCCCAATTCTCACCTTTTGTGCAATTTTCTAATTTTTGGGGGCTTTTATGCAAAAGTGTAATGAGGTGTCACCATCCTATTGGTCAAAGCCAATGAAGAAACAACTTCCTCCCTCTTTGACCGGTCCAACTCTCTCTCTCTCTCTCTCTCTCTCTCTCTCTCTCCCCTTTTTGTTTGTACACTTTCCTTCATGATTAATTTTGGCCCTTCATTCAAAATGAAACATCATCCTCACCATACACTCTCCTATATAATCCCTCATCCCCACCCATTTCCCAATGAGCCAACCCCATCCCAAGAAATACATGGACGGCCCTAATCCCTAGGTTTACATTACCCTCTTCTCCCTCATGCAAAACTCTTCCTCCATTACTTTCTACATCACCATAACCATCCCTCTTCAAAATAAACCGAACCATAACCCTAAACTATTTACAACCACCATCACCATCACCCTCTCCATCTCCGGCCAGTCTGCCTCTGCAATCGCAGAGCCCCCCGCTATCAGCCATCGACTCGTCCCTGACTTCACCGGAGCAGTCGGCTTCCCGAGCCTCCTTTCCTTCGATCACAGCACCGGCCGACACCCATCACCACCACATCGACTTCCATCACCACCTCTTCCTTCTCTTCTCCGATCCCATCCGCCACCGCTGGAGTAGCCTGCAACCGTCGGAGCCCAATGACGAGCAGTCGACCACGACCCCGACTCATCTTCCCGACTGTAACCATCCCCCACCGTCGAGCATCCCCGCCGAGCAGCGACCACCCCGTTCACTGCCATCCACGACTTCATCATTACCTCGACCTCGTCGGACTTCCACTCCACCGAAGCCCGATAACAGTCATTTTTCTCTACGTTGACCCCACCTGAGTAGCACCACCGCCTCCATCCCGATACGACATGCTCACCATCTCCCCCGACTTCCTCATTATCATCATCACCATCATCATCTACACCACCGCCACCATTAACCCCATCACCGCTGCCGAGTTGCCGACTTCCCCTCAGCCCCGGCCACACGACCCGACCGCCGGACCACTCCACAGCAGTCGATCTCCCCTGACTCGATCGCCTGAGTCTCCACTCCGGCCATCCACCGGAACATTATCACCACCATCATCATCATCATCACCACCATCGTCGAAATGACTCCTCCCCGACTCCTCCCTGCACCATCGTCGTTCCTATCCTGACCGCCTGGACAACCCCGTCTCCTTTCACCAATATCACCCCATCCTATCGATTACCCCGTTGACCCGAGCAATCCCGGGCCGACCTTTCCGACGAGCAGCTGACCCACGACAGATTCTCTTCGACCTCATGCACAGCCGTATCACCCTCGCAAGAGATGACCCACAGTAGCCTCCCTCGACCCCGTACACGCACAGGTTCGACTTTGCCCTTCCTTCATGATTGTGTGTATGTGCATGTGTGAATAGTAATTAGGGCTAGCGTATTATTTCATGAAAGTTTGGTTGATTTCAAGACCCTGTGTTGGTGAACCTAATAACTAGTTGCGTGTGTGTATAATAATTAGTTTGTTATATATATATATATATATATATATATATATATATATATATATATATATATATATATATATATTGTGTGGAAATTTGATTGCTAGTACTATGTATATCAGTATTATAGATATTGTATGGCCCTAAGTGTTAATTGTGGGTATCCCGTATTTACATATGACTATATAACCCTGAGTATTAGTGAACTGTTTGCCTTGTGTATACTAACGTACTGGCTAGACATGTGTTAGTGAGTTAACTGTCTGGTTATGCAGCATTCGAGGGCATGACACCCGTGCATTACGACGCACACTTGACCCTGCTAGTTGACCAGTTATCACACCCTTGCATAGTTACTGTAAACCCCCTCACCCAAATAGGTATTTTGTGTGTATTTTATATTATTATAATTATTATAGATGTTGAATTTTTTTTGAGTATTTTCTTAGTTAATTAGAAAATAAATTTTTTAGTATATTTACTTATATAAATATTTATTTAGAATCATGTTTAGGCTATTTTAGATTTTTGGAGATTTTTCTAAAATTCTTAGGTAATTAAAACATAGGGAACCTAAATTTTTAGGACTTTCATGATTTACTATGAGACCATACTTGCATATTGTTCCTACCAAATATTTATTTTAGGTTAAAATATTTAATTATATTTTTCTGTAATTTATTTAGAATTTTAAGAAATTTATTTAGATTTTTGAAATTATTAGGATTTATTTGGATATATATAGTATTAATATTAGATAGATGGTAATTTAGTGTTAATAGATATTAATAAGATTATATATAAATTATTTGCATTATCTTTAATTCTATTTAAGATTATAAATTATTGACATAACCTCAAACTCTATTTTTTAAATTAATTCAAATCCTGAGCCTACTAGGAAAGTAACTTCATGCATATCCTATCCTTATTTAAATTGATCATATTCATATCCAAATTAGCCAATCCTAATTGTATTCAATTAAGTAGTGTCCACCATTATAAATAACTCATCATTTATATTTTTTTCCCCCAAATTCCCCTCTTTTTCGTCCAAAAACAGTCAAAATTCGTCATAAATTCAGGCTCATTTTCTAGTAGTTATGACGACTTAAAAAGACGATATCTCCTAGCTCCGGACTCCAAACGCGCTCCAGTTTTTTTTGTTAGAACCATATCAAGGTTAGTTTTCTGAATATATAAATTATTTCAGTAATTTCAGAACTTATTTTTCCAGAATATTCCGAAAGTGTCAGCTGTCCGAAATCAGACGCGTTTTCGTATTTTCGAGATTTCGGAAGATCCCGAACTCAGAATTATGAGCCGTTTGAAGTTTCAAAAATCTGACATGATGAACTTACATAAAATTATTTTTTCAGAATTTAATATGTAAGTTTAATCTACTGTAAAATTCGTGCAACATAGACGTAAATAGGAAACCACCGAAAACTGTCATATGTGCGCCCTTGTGGCCATAACTCTTTACCGACTTATAATTTTATGAAACTATCGATTCTAGCGTTCATGTAGGTTGAAATCTATAGGATTCCATACACAAATCAAGGATTTGAGTTGGTTGACTTTTTGGTCAACGGATCGCCTCGATTTGCGTGCCACGGATCACAAATCCGTAAAGTTGACTTTCTTTGGACCAAAATTAGAGTTTAACAATAAAATCAGATTATAATAAGATTAAAAATACTATTTTAGGTTATTTTATTCAGAATTAAAATAGATTAAAATAGAGGAACCTATTCACCCACTTTTGTAATCTAACTTGTTTAATTTATGTGATGGGTAGATCGGACGACGCCTTGAGTTGGGACTTGATTCTTTTTCAGATCAGGAAAGATACCTTGCCAAATTGCTTACAGTATTTTGCATGCTTAGTATATTTTTTTATATTTATTGTATTTCTGTATATTTCTTGCATGTGTAGTTTTCTTTCAGTCATTACTATGTATTAGATATGTTGACACACACATGGCACTTAGTATCATCGAGGACAATCATTAGGCGTATGGGCTTTTAACCACTCTGGTAAACCGTAGTATATAGCTCGCACTACGGGCGTGTGTCGTGCTGGTCGCTACCCCCGCGGTATGTCAATTTCTGGAGTCTCGCTGGTCGCTACCCCCGCGGTATATCGATTTCTGATGTCCACTGACGGGTGTGTGAGTTGTGAGGTAGATCGAGTAGCCTACCCTTGCCCATACGTCGAAAAGTTGTCCTCATTTGTATTCATATAGATTGTCTTGTACAGCGTACTTATATATTTTCAAATATTATGCATGTTTACTATATCAAATTGGCATGCTTCTATGTATCTTGTTACATCCCTCTGAGGACCTGGTCCCTTTCCAGGTGTAGATGTTCATGAGTATTCACAGGAGCGCAGATCCGGACTTGCTACTGATCGTTGAGGAGGTTTACTCTTCGGGCCTAGTGTTTATTTGGTGTTGTACCTATATTATGTTGCTTTTATATTCGAGTTGGTAGTGGATTTGTTTCCATCTGACTGTCATCTTTAGATACTTCTTATTGAGATCTAGTTATATAGATCACTACCAGAAAAAGTCAAATTAGCGACGTCTAAAAACGTCGCTAAAATACCAAATGACGTCGCTAATTTGTTTTAGCGACGTAATTAGCGACGTTATAAAGTTGTCGGAAAAAACCAAGTCGTAAAAAAAAAATATCGCTAAACGTCGCTATACCGACGTTTTTAGCGACTTTAATGTGTCGCAAAATTTAGCGACGTTTAGCGACTCCGAGTCACTAAATAGCGACTTTTATTAACGTCGCTAAACGTCGCTGATTAGCGACTTATATAGCGACGTTACACCGACGTCTTTAATGACCTGGCTATTCTGCCATGTCAGCAATTGGGGACGTATAGCGACATCATTAGCGACGTATTTAGCGACTTGTTACAGCATCGCTAATTAGTGATGTATTTAGTGACGTAACTTAACGTCGCTAAACGTCGCTAAAAATGTCGCTAATTTTAAAAAATAAAATAAAAAAATTAGTTTCCAGAAGGAATTAAAGTTGGGGCTACTTAGATTAATCTACTGGTTGAACCGATTTGGTCCGATCTAGTGTCTTGTCCAGATCAATCTTCGGTTAGCTTTTTAAAACCCTGGTTTGAAGATTATATGCAATTATTTGTTTTCTCTCCACTTGCTATTTATTACATCATGCCTATTATAACATGTATGAGATTAAGTTCTTCCAGACATTTTAATGCTCTCAAGGCCATGGTTTCTTTTCTCCCAAAATGCATATAATTAATATGTACTTTCCAATGTTTCGTTATAACGTTCAACATCAGTCAGGTCGATATATTAATATTTTAGGAACTATATATATTAGACATTGTATTGTGCCTTGTGGGGACATATCAAGTAACTATTCAATGATGGAATTAAGTATTCAATGCTGGAATTGTAGATGTAGCCAAAGTTTAACAATATATAAGATGAACAATACAAATACGAGATAAGTATCCAATACCAAGGACTATTGTTGAAGTATCCAATACCAAGGACAAATGTGGATATGCAAGATAACTATATAATCCAATTAAATTAACTAAAAAATTAAAGACCACAAGAAGCATCATACATCATGCCTATTGTTGAAATATCAATAATTCATAATATACAATCGCATCCTAAATAATAATAAAAATAACTATACTACTGCGGATCTGCAGGAGGCTGACCACCGGCGCGCTTGAAGGATAAGAACTCCTCATACTCGTCCCGTAGAATCGACACCGATGTCGATGGAGAAGGTAATGACGTCGGTGGAGGCCGTGCCCGTTCCAAGTATGCGAGTCGCTGGTTGTAAGAATCCAAGGTAGATAACAGCCTCGTACTGCTATGACCCATTGAATCCTGCATCCTCGTCAGCGTCTCGCCCATCGATAGCTGTGACGCCTGCAGCTCCATGATGTTGCGGTCATTGGAGGCTCTAATATCATTTGTCAATTCCCGTAGCTCCGTCATGCTGCGGTCGAGCATATCCAATCGTACAATGAGCATCGGATCGTCCGCCTGCGGCTGGGACCGGGGCTGCTCCTCCATACTTCACAATAACTCGTCACGGAGAGACGCAATCTGACGGTTAACGGCCTCCTGGACCGCCTCCTGGACTCTGGCCGACGACTGCGAGGGCTGCGACTGCGAGGGCTGCGACTGCGAGGGGTGCATAGAATGCGCAACTGTCGGGGAGGCCCTAGATGACTGCGTCGCAACCAGGGCGCCATAGGAGCCCGTACCGTAGTACGTACCCCTCTGGAGACCACCAGCTGCGGTCACCCATAGGTCGTCCACCGATGGAGATGGAGCGGGCTGCGACAAAGTACCAGCCTCTCCAGGTGTAGGTGCACTAGCAGTCGCCCGCTCACGCAGCCTAAGATACTCGGCCTAGAAAAGGTTTGGAAACTCGATAATTGCCTAAGTTATATTAAAATTAACTTAGACCTTATATTAATACTTACATAGGTCTGTGAGGCCCTCTCATCAATGAGATTTCCGTCCTTGCGATGGGTGGCCAAGAAGACGGTCACCATGTTTGCATCCTCGCCCCTCTGTACCTGTTAAAAATATATTATTTATTACTAAACTTAAATATTTTTTCCAAGTACCATTTTATGGTACTTATATTAAAATAATATATTTTAAAAGAAAAAACATACCAAACGACGGAAATGTTCCGTCATCGGAATCGAGCCACCACACCAATTGGCAGCATTCTGCCTAGCCGCCTTGGCCTTCTTAGACCTTTCTTTGTAGCTCGGATCGTCGAATCTAGCCCTCATCACAGTCCACTGCTCAGGCATGATCCAACCTTGGATCAGTTTTCCAGCACGATCACGAGCCTTCTGGTCATCCAGAGCATCTCGGATAAGCTTGGCGGCAATGGTAGGAAAGAGCCGCTCGATCAACTCGGCCCGGTACGGAGGATAAAAATACGTTTGCTACAATAAATAATTCATTAAGTTAGCATCACGAATAAGTTATATAATATGCATAAATTAGAGGATTTATTTAATATACTTTTACCTGGAAGTGTGCAAACCAGAACGCCTTCCTCTCCTCCGGAGCCTCAGAGTAGTTGATCCAAGGGCCACCGTAGTTGTTCCTCAGAAATTGGCCCAAGCGTCTCTGAACCGACGATGGACGATATCTATACAGAGATAATAATTTAGATTACTAAAAAAGTCAATATACGATGAATAAAGAGAAACACAAATATATACTAAACCATCCAATTGACTTACTTTGTACCGTCGGCCCAAATCTCTGTCCTCGTCTCCTCCGGAGGTGCGCATGGAGGATCTTGCTGATGTTGGAACAACGTGGGCACGACCTCCTCGACATGCTCATCTGTCCCCATGGGTCCGTCAGCAGGAGGAACGCTGGATGAGGGTGTACTATTACGCCAGGAACTACTCATCCCAACAGTCGGAGATGTGAGTGATCGATATACTGGAGTACCGGGCGATGATGATCCAGAACCAACAGTAGGCAGTACCGGAGTGGCACTCTGTCTACCTCGGGACCTGCCGAATCCTCCACGTCGTCCTGTCATATCTGATAACAACATATGATGAATATAGAGAAACACAAATATATACTACATTCTACAGTCGAAATATGATGCATATCTCAAAGCATTCTATAGTCAAAATATAATACATATATTCGTTAATGGGTACATCTACTTCGTCAATTTTCCAACCTTGATCTATATTCTACAGTCAAAATATAGTTACATTCTACATGCAATATTTTTTATATTCAATCATCTTCAGAAAATTCATCTTGTTCGCCTTCGTCCTGCTCTTCCTCTTCCTCGTCTTCACTTTCATCTACTTCGTCGTCCTCTTCAAATAATTCTACATCTTCTACATTATTACTCGTGTAATGAGTAACTTCCGTTGAGTCCACATCTATAATATTTGTTACAAGAGGTAGATCGTCCTCCTGATAAGCTATTTCATCAATGTCAAAGGTATTTCTAGCTTTAGTCTTGCATACTGCCCACCAATCCGACCTCGCTGTCCCCTGTCTAGGATAAGTTGTGAAGTACACGAGCTGAGCCTGACTTGATAGGATAAATGGTTCATAGCCTTGATATCTACGCTTGTAGTTTATATCCACAAGGCCATGCTTGTCAATTTTCTAACCTTGATCTTGAATCGGATCGAACCATTAACACCTGAATAGCACGATATTAGCAGGTTTTGTGCCATAATTATATGTCAACTCCACAATCTCTCGTAAGATGCCAAAAAAATTATTGCCCGGATTGACGTCTTTGTAGTTTGAAGATTTGATACACAAACCACTGTTTTTCGTGGAATCATGATCCAGAAAGCTGTCTCTGATAGGAGCATTTGTTGACTTGAACCTGAACCCATTTACACAGAAACTTGGCCATATTTTTATGGCAGTAATTGGTCCCTTGGCTAGAGTTCTAATAGATTCAGTCTCGGGTGATATTAGACGATCGACCTAAATACCAAAGTAGCGATAGTAAGTTATTTGTTTTGTAAGTGCAGAAATAAAAAGTAATTACCAAGCATCTTACATATGCGCTCAACCAAGAAGGAAAATGGCATCTCATATCTTGTTCTACTTCTTCGTCTGTTATGTAGGGTCTAACCGACCTCAACTCATCATTATATGTGCTAAAAAATAATGAAGCAACTGCTGATTAGTAGCATAATAGTATCTTATACTATTACATTGAGATGATGTAAACGTGGACGTATTAATTACTTACCCCTCTAGCTTCTCCACTTCATCCTCGTCGTAATTGAGTAATATATACAATTGAGCAGCCCTTAGCTCATCGTCATTCAAATATCTCTTCTTTATTTTTCCCGAAGGCTTTTCGGACGCATTGAATACTTTGAGTATTGCATCATTAGATTTCTGATATGCGTCGTCGTTTCTGGAAGCTTTTGTCCTATTAGTAGCAATATGCGGTTTGAAATACGTCGAGCAAAAGTTTGTAATCTCCTCGAGAACATAAGCTTCACAAATAGAGCCTTCAACCCGTGCCTTATTTTTCACCTTTCTTTTTAGGTGATTCAGATGCCGCTCGAAGGGGTACATCCACCGATAACCGACAGGACCACCAACACGTGCCTAATAGGAAAGATGAATTGGCAAATGTTCCATAGAGTCAAAGAATCCAGGAGGAAACACCTTCTCGAGCTTACATAGTGTTACCGCAATATCCCTCTCTTGCTTTTCTAGACGATCGACGAGCAACTTAGTACAACAAAGATCTCTGAAGAATATGCTCAGCTCTGTCAATGGGTCCCAAACGACCTGCGGTAAGAATTCTCGAAATGCAATCGGAATTAACCTCTCCATGAATACGTGACAATCGTGGCTCTTCATACCCACCAGTTTGTTCTCCTTGAGGTCGACGCATCATCTCAAGTTCGACACGTACCCGTCTGAAAACTTTAGACCATGAATCCACCTACAAAGTCTACCTTTATCCTCTTTATCCAGTGAGAAAACTGACTTAGGTTGCTTTAACTTTCCATTCCCCTCCTCTATCAAATGCAATGCAGGACGTCTACATATTTTTTCTAAGTCCAACCTGGCATTCGAATTATCTTTCGTCTTCCCTTTTACCTCTATTACAGTATTAATTATGTTATCAAACACATTCTTCTCGATATGCATGACATCAAGGTTATGTCTGATCAGATTGGTGCTCCAATATGGCAGATCCCAGAATATACTCCTCTTCGTCCAGTTATGGGTACGACCAAATCCGTCACACTTGTACCCCTTAGCAGGCTCTTCGATAGCACTTGGTAAATCTTTTACCTCTTCCCATATCGTGCATCTGGGCCACCTTGGCGGTGGATTGGCCTTCTCCATAACTCCCGCACGAAAAGTATTCCGGTTCCTCCGGTACGGATGATCCTTCGGCAAAAATTATTGATGACAATCGAAGAAGCACGGTTTTCCTCCGTATTTCAAACGGGAAGCCTGAGAACGGTCCATGCAATACGGACATGAGAGACGACCATGGGTGCTCCATCCCGATAACATTCCATAGGCCGAAAAGTCGTTGATGGTCCACATAAGTGCTGCCCTCATCTGGAAATTCTGCTTTCTAGAAATATCGTATGTGTTGGCACCTACTTCCCACAACTGATTCAACTCATCTATCAAAGGCTGTAAATACACATCGATGTTCCTCTTCGGATTGTTCGGACCCAAGATAATAACGGTTAGGAACATATACGGAGTCTTCATGCACATCCAAGGCGGTAGATTGTACGGAGTGACGATCACAGACCAACACGAATACTGGGAGCCCGAAAGTCCGAATGGGGTAAAACCGTCAGAGGAGAGCCCCAATCTGACATTACGCGCTTCCTCGGCAAAATGTGGATACTCTCGATCAAAGTGCTTCCATGCTTCTCCATCGGATGGATGATCCAATACTCCTTCAATCTGTTTTTGCCTGTGCCAACTCTTATTTTCTGCAGTCTCCTTAACCATAAACAACCGCTGCAACCGCGGCATCAAAGGCAAGTAGTGCATCGAATCGGTAGGCTTTCTTGCACCGACAGACTTTTCTCTAACAGTGGCCTTGTAGCGATCAGCACCACAGAATCTGTACGCATTTTCATCCTTGTCGTCTTTGTAGTACAACATGCACCCGTTGCGACATGCATCAATTTTCCCGTATCCCATCCAAAGTGATCTCACCATCCTCTTAGATCGATAGAAGTCTTTAGGTAACTTCGCACCCTCGGGCACGATCTCTATAATCAAATCGAGCAGTCGATTATAGCATTCTTACGACATGTTAAAATCGGACTTGATGCTCAATAATCTTGTAACCACCTCCAACGGTGAATGATCCTCACAACCAGGATATAGTGGAGTCCTTGCATTCTCCAGCAACTCCATAAACTTTGCAGCATCGGCATTCGGTGCCTCCTCAACTGCATCATAATTGTCCGGATTGAAACTAGGTCCCGCCGCATCATAATTGTCCGGATTGAAACTAGGCCCCGCCGCATCATAAACCATGTTCACCAACCCGTCATCGTAAGCATCGTGGTCTTGGACATCCATATACGGCTCCACATAGGGCTCCGACTCCGATGCTAGAGATACAAGTTCTCCGTGAGCGGTCCACTGATAGTAATTCAGCGTGAAGCCCTTCGAGTATAAATGATATGTAACTTCCACTTCTGGATGATATTTTCTGTTGCGATATCTCACACACGAACACTTAATTTTGGTACCGTCCATGTACTGAGGGAAAGCCTTGGCGAACTGCAGGAACTGCTGTACACCCTCAATGAATTTATCCCGCACACCGTACATGTCATCAGGATGACGGTTGTACATTCACGAACGATGATGCAGATAGTAATTCATATCCATTTCTAGATACTTCTGCAAAAATGACAGTATGTATCATATAAATCATTACATACAGTGGTTTATCACCTAACTTCATAACTTAACCGTACTATAAAAATCATAACTGATATAATACATACTTTCATTTATTAAAGTCTAAAATAAGCAATATTCAAAATAACTGAAAAGAGGCCAAGTCTCTTAATTTTTTAATATTTTATACTATTGGTAAAAGCTTGGGTTCTTTACTGTATACAATGCTTACTAGGACATATAGTTACTTAGCTAACTATTAACAAAATCAAGTATATCAGTAAGTAAATATTTAACTACACTAACTATGTACTAATTTAATACTAAACTGATACCCTTAACTTCTACCCAATAACGCATGCTAACCCATCTTAAACCAACTAACCAATACCTTGACACTAAGCTAACTAACACTAGTATACATAGCTCACTAAATGCAACTGAAAACGGATACTGATACAGTGCACACCATAGTATACATAGCTCTTAAACCAACCCGATCCCCCCTCGACCACTAGTATACTGATACACAGTGTGGTCGAGGCACACTGTGCATACCATAGTGAAACCGATTCCCCCCTGATACACTGGCATACTGATGCACAGTTTTACGGCCCGAGCTTTCCCTCCCTCACACAAAAATATAAAGTCACTGAACTCACTCACTCACTCACTCACTGATACACTAAACTCACTGATACACTAAACTAAACTCACTGATACACTAAGCTCACTGATACACTAAGCTCAACATAGCCCTACCTTCATGTAAAACAACACTACCCACATTCAACACCACCAAATATCTCATGATTGAAAACTTAGCTAAATACTTAGAAAAACCTTAACCCTCACTCCTCTTTTACTGAACTACCCATACAAAGAAACCCAAGCTCTCCACTGACTGATACACTGAGGTATCAGTGCCAACACAGTGCACATACAGTGAAGACACAGTAAAGAACCCGACTCCCTGTGTAAATCAGTCCCATGTCAGTGTCTGTGTGAGTGTGTGTGTGTGTATCTGCGTCTGTGTGTGTGTGTCGTGTGTGTCTGTCAGTGTCTGTGTGCGTGTGTCGTATCTGTGTGCGTATGTCGTGTCTGTGTGCGTGTGTCGTGTCTGTCCTGTCATCAGTTGTGTCAGTGTCACATGAGAGAGAGAGAGAGAGAGAGAGAGAGAGAGAGAGGGAGAGAGAGAGATTACCTAGAGCTCGAGGAGGAGGAGGGGGGTGCCGGAGTAGCCGCAGCCGTGGAGAGCCGGTCGCCGGAGAGGGGGGGGGCGGGGGAAATCGAAAACTTTCAAAATTTTCGAGAGTTGGGGGAAAAGAATCCGAGCCCTAATTAACCAAAAATTAGCGATGTTTAGCGAGGTCAAATAAATACGTCGCTCAATTAAAATTTAGCGACGTCAAAGACGTCGTTAAATATGTTGCTAAATAATTTTGACATATACGTCGCTAATTACGAAGCTAAACGTCGCTAAATCAGATATATTAGCGACGTTTAGCGACCTTAATTGAACTTATAGTGACTCATCTTTTAAAATCTTAATAAAAGTCGTTGAACGTCGCTAAATGTCGCCATTTAGCGACGTTTAGCGACATTTTTAATGGAGTCGCTGATTAGCGACGTGTATACCAGGAGTCGCTAAAATACGTCGCTAATCCCGCTTTTTCTATTAGTGGATGTTGGTTATTTATTTATATTGATTTTCTGTGGATGATATTTAGATTGTACCCAGTGACTTATGATACATTTTATACCACTTGTGGATTTGATATTCATATTACAGCGTACGTATGGGTTATGGTTTCCATATATTGGAGTTGCCATATACATACGGCTGGCATGCTTACGTGTTCCTATTCCTACGTATTTTGGGACTGGGACGTGACAGTTCCGAGCATAGTATAATTATGTTTGTGTGTGTGCTAGTATAATGACTGATGTTATTATATTATATTATACAAATATAAGACCATTGGATCTTTCTGTGAGACTTTGGGAGCAGGACATTGGTATTGCCAGCTAAGGACCCCAGGTGAGTACATTCTCTGATAATTTTTGTTATTTGATAATTTCTATAATTCAAGCATTTGGAAATGTTACATCTGATTCTTGATACTGTGATACACGGACTAGTATATAGATTGGATCTGCAGTCATGAGATGTTACATTGGCTATCATATTGACATTGTATACGACATTGATATTAGACTTCTTATAGGATATATTGGACATTGATCGTGTATCGTAACGTGTCATGGTTGGATCCACTGTACTAGTTAGGGGCGGAGGGAAATATTAGTAGATTATGTGATCATACCCAACTCTACATGCATCATAGCTCACCCCATACATCACATCAGGTGTAGCCTGACCATTATATGCCTCATAGCCAGTTATATATAATTATCCTAACCATTACCCGCATTATAGCTAACCAGATGGTTAGCCTGACCTTACATGAATCATAGCTAATCATATGTAACAAGCTTGATCTTGTCCCAAGCCGATCACATGATAGACTAATATTTCAAACACTTAGAATAGTTACAGTTCTTTATTTCAGTTTCATATACCACATTACCCTGTATATGATACTATAATTCTTTCTCTTTATTTCATATATGCACTGACTATACCATATTGCCTATTACCCGTTTTCCTTACTATTTGCCATTGCATCTATTTATTATTTTCTCTCAGTATATAGGATCATCTATTTATTGTTTTATAGTCCTTGTCAATTAATTGGAACTATTATGGGTTGTACTTTGCTCCAATCCTAACTGGAAATATTATTTCAGACTGCGACTTAGAGGACTGGTGTCCGACATATTATGGACCACAGGGAGAGTAGCTGCAGCCTTGGACCCTATAGTTCAGGTATGATTTCTGGGAGGTCTAGCCGGGATTACTAGTTATTCAGTTAGTTTCTTTTAGCAGTTTATTGGTACCAGATTTGTTTTTGGCATACTTTGAGACTTGGATGTTATTGTTTGCAGTTAGATTATTTTGTTTTGACTTGTGTTATATTTTGTTTATTTTTTTCGATATCTCATCATACTTTAGTTCTGTGATTAAGTATTTTTTATATTATATTGTGATATCTGTGTCTCCTTATGAAGTTGGATATTCGTGTGAGATTGTTTAGATATTATTATGACCTAAACAGCATTCTACCGCCGATGATGTGGCGTAGGCTGGACGTACCCACGTACTTGTGCCCCAAATTTTGGGTGCGGGTCGTGACAAGATCCTAGATAGCTTATAGATCAAGATGGTCGATAGTCAGATGTTTGATATTGCACTCACTTGGTATCGTACAGAGACCAAGCTTACCACACGAGGACTTACTTGGGAGACTTTCAAAGAGCTTTTCAGAAAAAAATCTTCCCGACGTAACCCTAAGAGCTTTGGAAAGTCAATTTTATGTCTTAGTCTAAGGGAACATATCGGTTGATGAGTATACCGCAAAGTTCTGTCGATTGAGCCATTTTGCACTATCCATGAATTGGAATACAGGAGATCGAGCCCGAAAGTTCAGGAAGGGGCTAATGAGAGAGATCAAGTCACGCACTTCTGGTCGTCGTACCGCTACCTTCGAGGGCATTCTGATGGATGTCCAAATTGCTGAGGATGATCTGGATATCAGGCCCAAGAGGGGTAATGATGTTTTTGGAGATGCGAGTGGCAGCACGGGACCTGCCAAGCATCCCCATATTCAATAATAGCCGAGGATGTTTCAGCATCACAACCAGCAGCATCAGACACCGATTCGTGTTTAATAGGATCAACAACAGCCTCTGAGGCAGACCCAGCAGGCTCCTACATATCATTTATATAAGAAGCCAGGTCACCTTTGGGAAAGATAACGAAAAAGGCTTGGACTTTGTTTGCACTATGGTACTGTGGGACATTAAGTGAGGGATTGTCCCATATCCCACCCAGCTCAATGTGCACCTCCCAACCATAATTGTCCCGCTAGGCCACCTGTGGCACCGCATCATGCCCAGAGAGGGAGATACCACAGCAGGGCAGGACTTTTATGATGACGGTCGAGGAGGCCAATCCTACAGGTGATGGGTTAGCATGTTTCTTCCTGTTCTTTCTTTTTGTTCTTTTCTATCTATTTGATTGATTTATTAATTCCTTACTACCTTAACTTACATCAGCAATTTTTATGCTAGAATATAATTAGTAGTATACCCTGACAGAGACTGCAATACCATGACAAACAGAGACTATAACCATGCATGTTTATTTTTTTCTTTAGATTATATTTTGTATGATTGTAGATAGAACTTTCTTTGACCTTGATTGTTAGGGGTTTGACCATAGTGAAGATTATAATGAATAGATTATGACTGGACAGAGAGAGATGAGGTATCTTAAATTTTAAGGACAAAATTTTTCTAAGGGGGGTAGACTTGTAACTACCACATTTCTAGAATAGAAATATTTTTATAATTTTATATTAGTATAAATATTGTGTATATTTTATTTATATATAATATGCATATTATATATATTATGACTAATATTATTATTGGTTAGTTGATTAGTCTATTCTAATTAGACATAACACTAGTGGACCTAAGTAGACTTGACTTCACCATTTGATTCAATTAATTAGTTAGTCATGACTAGATTAAGTCTATTAAACCTATTTAGACTCAATAGTAGAATATATTTTTTCTATAGGATTAGTTGATTATATTCATGAGAGAATAAGAGGGGCCTTTGGGTAAATTCAAATATTTCTCAACCAAACCCTAACCCTAATAGGAGGCTATATAAGCCTCTTTATTCATAAGACAATGAGAGGGACCTTTGGATAAATTTATATATTCCTCAACCTAACCCTAATCCGAATAGGAGGCTATATAAGCCTTTTTATTCATGAATAACCTCCATTTGCTTTCCTAATTATTTTATTCCCAAATTTAGAAGCAAATTCTAATCCATTCCCCACCAAATTTACCCTTATTTTTTCATTCCCAACTGATTCTAAGGACCTTGGAGGAGCAAAAGGAAGCTTTGGTGTTGAGCTTGCTTGAAGGAAGTGTCCATCCATCTCTTGGTGTCCTCTTGGTGCATTATAATGGGAATCTATCTCCCAATAGAAAAACTCTTATCCCTCTTATCATTTCAGTTTTAAATAATGAAATAAACTCCTAGGGACCTTTCCTCGGCTAAGGACTACCCATAGGAAGAAGAACTAAGTCCATAGGAATCCTATTGTGAAAGTTATATTGACTTTTGTGGCCAAAAATTTTTTGTAAAAATATTTCTTTAGTGATTTTAGGATGTGTTCATTTTATTTTTGGTGTATCTTGATTCTTGATAATGGAAGAGTGTGGGTATTGGTATTTTGAGTATCATATATGATATGTGTGTGTATCATGCGTATTCCTACATGTGTTTGATGAATTATCTATAAGAATATATATGTAAGAGTGTCTATTATATTAGGTTGTATTGGTTGATGAGGAGTTGTAAGGGGATGGATGATTATTTTTGAAGGTGCACTAGAGATTAATGGAGTAGGAGTGAACCTAAGAACTGTAGACAGTGTTACTGCACTTGTAGTATACAAATTGCCAGAGCAGCAATTGCACAAATAATGTGAATTCTGAGCAATTGAGGTAGCAGTAAAGTAAGGAGAGGTATGTATTGCTGCATGTTAGCAGCAGTAGGTGTATTGGAGGGTGTGTGGAGGGTGTGTGCAAGAACTTATGGTTGTGGTATCTGTGTAGTACACAGCAGCTAGGGTATGCAAGTTTAGTATGTGTATGTGCGCGAGGTAGCAGTAGCTGCATAGGTCTTCTAGTATATGGGGTATAGAAGATTTAGATGTGTAGTTATACAGCAGTATTAAGAGGGAAGAATTAGCAGCAAGTGTTGTTTGTATATGTGTATCCACATAGTGTAAGTACCTGAGTACTAAGAGAGGGTGTCTTTTAGTGTAGTGTGTATAATTTCTACACCAACAAGAGTTAGTTCAGATTGTAGGTGGTTGTGTGTGTTGTTTGAGAGTTGTACATATGTGCGGGTAGTGTTTGTGTGATATCAATGAGTATCTGAGTTTTGGGTGTGTGTCAATTAGTACTATCAGTAGGTTTTGAGTCTTAGTATATTGGGAACAAGAGGATATCTGTTAGTTGTGGTGTGAGGGTACATGAGGGAATATGAGGAGAGGAGAATATAGGTGATAGAGGTAGAGAATTTTAGTTGTGCACACAGCAAGGAAGAGGGGAGGCTCAAGTAGAGCAGAGTTATACTACTATATAGGCAATCAGTAGGGTACCGGTACTGCACTGATGGCAGTTATGTGAGTATGGGGTTTTAGTGATCAGTCATGAGTGAAGTGAGGGGTATTCAAGAGAGAGAAGCTGTAATTAGCAAGAGCTCTGGTTTTATAATGAGTGGAGAGGAGATTCTGATGTTGAGTGTTTATTTCAGTTCAAAACTGATCAATGGGGGTGATGGGGGTATCAGTGATACCTAGGTGACTTGGTATCTGATATAGTGTGTATCAGTGCACTGTTAGTAGAGTTGGTAATTGAGTAGAGGGTTAGATGTAGTTGGTGGTGTAAGAGTTCATGTTAGTATTTCTAGTGAGACTCTGATTGTGTTTAAACAGGTAAGAAGGAGCATGAGGTATTCAGTGTGTAGTGTCA
Source organism: Iris macrosiphon (assembly GCA_036927795.1). Taxonomy (NCBI): domain Eukaryota; kingdom Viridiplantae; phylum Streptophyta; class Magnoliopsida; order Asparagales; family Iridaceae; genus Iris; species Iris macrosiphon. The sequence continues at coordinate 47,920,809 of JAYESA010000007.1, forward strand.
ATAGAGTGTGTTAAATGGTTGGATTTTAGTTACATAGGTATACCAGTTGATATTTGTGTGTGATGATGGGGTTTACTAATATGGGCTTGAGACATATCTCTAGGAGGCAGGCTGCAAATACAATAGTTGGTACACACCAATAGGTACTGTGTTGGAACAAAAGAAAATAGCAACAGTAGGAAAATAACATAGTATAGAGATGAGCAATATAGCTTTGTGGGTGTATCAAATGTAAGGTGAGGGTGCTGAACCAGTCTGCAACAACAGCTTATGTAGGAGGTAGGGGCACAGTAAGATGCTTGCTATAGCAGTGTAGATGAGGGGTTTGGAAGGCATGGTGTTTGGGGGTGTCAAATGAATATGTGGGGAGTATGAGCCTATTAGTTGGGGTATCAATGTTTTCTTGGGTACCCACATATGTACTCTATGCAAATACCTAAATATTCTATATTTGAAACATATGTTGGGTTACCAGTGAAGAAGGGGAGGGAGAGACTATACCCAGACTTGAGATTAAGGGGATAGGCTAGGATACATCACAATAAACCACTAAATGTAATAAGAACCTGTGTACAACAGTATATGGTACAAGCTCAAGGTATGGTGTACACTAATCTGCAGGGTCTTAGGAAAATCGGTGTACAAAATTCAGAAAGTGGATTAGAGTTCTAGGGTCCAGGTTAGGCCAGTGTCAGGGTGCTCAGTGGAGTGAATATCAGGGTATGATATGAGGTATTATATTGAGTATTGAATAAGATGTTGGATAAGTGTCTAGTGTCAAGGTTTGGATAAGAGGGTATCAGTAAGATACATGAGAGTAAGGGGAATTAGTAAGGGACTTTGTGTTGTGGCTTAGTAGGTAAGTGATAATTTGGAAGGACTGATACTTAGTTGTATCAATAGGTGTGGAATGAGATAGGATCAAGTGTGGGTGCTTCAATATCAGTATTAGAATTAAGACTTTGAGTGTAAGGTAGTGAAGCTTGGTACTTGATATCCAGATATTGGGATAGTGGTCTAGGTATTAGTGTTACATTAAGGTAATGACTAGATAGGGGTGGATAAGTTAAGGCATTATAGTCATTGATATCCATAAGTTAATATGATATTTTATAGCTATGACTAGCTAGGATGATCTAGAAAACCTAGTATAACTTGGTATTAGCAATGTAATCTAGTAATTGCAAGGTTTAACCTAGAATACCTTAGAATGGACTAGTTGACTACATTGGCCAACCAAATGGACAACTTGGAATCCAATTTAGTGATTTTAGCTTAAACAACCTAGATTTGAACTAGTTTAGTATTTATGATTTAAAATCACCCATTAACATGGAATTTTATGTATAGTTCAGAGTGACTCCGGTACGAACATCGATTTGCATCCATTGCTCTGGACTACAGGCGAGTACATTCTCTGATAGTTTTCATTATACTACATTTACTATGATTCATGTATTAGTGATATTCTACTTAATTCCTGACACATTGGTACACAGATTGGTGTAGTTGCGATCCCCATCATGAGATATTGCTTTTCCTGCTTATTACGTAAGTTATCCTTAATGTGCAAGTTATTCTCGTGGTACATATCATGGTTTGGATTCACTGTACTAGTTGGGCGTGGGAAAGTACTAGGTAGATATGTGATCATACCCTTTCTGTGCAAGAGAAAGTACTGTGAGTGTTAATCATATACCTCACATATGATTAGCCAGGCCCTATCGTATTGTGCAAGTTTTAAAGCCGATTATATGACAATACTAATACTTCAAGGCACTTAATGAGTATAGTTTCTTCCTGTCTATTTTATTTTTACTGAGATGTTCTCTATTGCTTTATTTATTTATTCCCTGCCATACAATTGTGTTTATAAATTTTTCATATTGATATTGTCAGTTATGATTCAATTATTTATTCTCATCTTGTATTGCACTCTCTATTACTATTTTATAGTCTTTGTCACTTAACTAAAACTGCTATTGGGTTGTACTTGTTCCATCCTGACTGGATTTTTTTTTTAGATGACTATTTAGATGATTGTTGTCCAACTTTCTACGGACCACATAAGGGAGTATAGATATGGACCATGTAGCTCAGACGTGATTGCCGGGAGAACTAGCCAGAATCACCAGTTATATTAGTTTTTTTTTTTAGCATTTTGGTACTGGATTTATTTTCGACATATATTTGAGACTTGGATGTTGTTGCTTAAAGTTTAGATATTATATTACTGTTTAGACTTTGTGGTTGTGGTTTAGATTCTTCTTTTGATATCTTATCGTGCTTTAGTTATATGATTGAGTATTTTATATTACAATATTATATCTTTGTCTCCTTGTGGATTAGATATTTATGTGGGATTGCTAGTTAGATAGTCTTGACCGGGTACTCGTGCCCCTATATCGGGTACGGGTCATGACAGCCCCAAATACTACCCAAATCGTACTAATACCTTGATTACCTTACCATCATCTTACCATGTCACTAGGTTCACACTATACTTGGATACCTAGGATATTCACCATTCTCACACACTATATTATACCCTCTGTTATACACTCTAACACAGCTCTCATACCTTAACACTATACACAACTTAGATTCCACCTACACTTAACCTCCACTCTATCTAGGATACCACTTCCCAAGTATCACATTGATACAAGATACTCATTTGACACTCAATTACAGTGCATATATATATCTTACTTGCACAGACCATCACTCACTAACAACTAGTCTAACATACCAAGGTAGCTGCTTCTATCCTACCTCACTTGTTGTTTCTAGATTTCCCTCAAATAAGCTATTGGTTCAAGATGCACTAGATACACTGCAGAGCTGATACTCCTCTTCTCCTCAACTTGCCAATGTATTGCACACAAGTATTGGCACTTCTGCACATAGCCCACACTAATCTCCAACTGATACATATACATAGGTCAATCCCCATGTTTTCCATTGACTAAATTTGAACAACCTTTGTTGTATAACAAACAAAAGAAGTAGAGAGAAATACTAAACATAAAATCTAAGTACAATATTTTTGATTCTGGGGAGGGTGACGATGGAGATCGAGTACTACAGCTGACTCATTTACTCCATTGATGGTCCGACGAGAAAATAAGGATGTTTTCTTCATGTTTCCTCTCCCATGTGTGTATATGTCCCTTGTGGGTATGAAACCCTACTATTTATAGCCATCATTCTAAATGGCTATACGCGTGCATATGCTATGCATGCATAGATTTTGTTACTTCCACATGTCCGTTCTTAACAAAATGGTTGTAACTGTGAACGCATGTCACGATCGAGCTGCCATGTGGCATCTTTTTGGGATCTGCATGTTGCTGAAGGTCTGGTTTTTTCTCACTTTGTGTGCGTGACTTGGTCATCTTGACACGTGGCTTATACTTTGTTGTAGATAATCTCTTCAGTTGAAATATAAAGATTTTTTTTCACAGGGCCATATAAAGACTGAACCGCATAGGGGCTGAGCCTCATGGAGATTGGGGCCTTGGGGTCGTTTAGACGTATAAGGACCACGAAACATAGGGATCTTGACTCATGGAGAGTTTGGCTCATGGAGAGCTTGGTTCATGGAGAGCTTGACTCATGGGGAGCTTGGCTCATGGAGAGCTTGATGCATGGAGAGCTTGCCTCATGGGGAGATTTATCACGTACATACGTGTCACTGTACGGCTATATCCGAACAAAGGTAATCATGTCAGTGATGTAAGCACTGATGTCCACTGTTAGCGTCAAAACCAAGACGTTCAAAGCCATTATTGCTTTGTTAGAGTCATAAATATTGTGACTGATAGAAATGGCACCATGCGTCCAAATTGTCATACGTCACTTAACTTCTTGGTCGCATAATTTTGTGGCGCATAGTTGTTTTGGTATGCGGCTTGGTTTATGAGAACTTACTTCTCCGAGACTTTTCATGATTCTATAAGACCTCATTCAAAGTTTTCAAACTTGGATGAGTTTGGAATACTTTGAATGAGAAGAATGGAAAGAGATCTTCAAAACACATAGGTTTCATGTCGCATGAAGATCTTTCAGCAAAATGAGTTTGTCGCGTGCACATGTTGACGGATGGATGAATCTGTCAAGCTATCAAATCTATATTAAATGACAAGATTTGGCTCGATCTTTGGATGGATCTCTTAGGATTCTGAGCCACCATCTGACACGGGTTTACCGAGGCGATGGTTTTCCAGAAGATTAAAGTGGATCTCTCAAATCAAGGCATTAGGTTCATCCTCATAATTGTTTGGTTTATTACCTCGACCCCCTCCCCCCCCCTCCCTCCCGCGCGACCTTGGAGCCTATAAATAGGTTGTCCAGGGAGGAGAGAAAACTTTATCCCTCCGCTTCCTTTTCCTTTGTGAAAAATGCCAAAGGTTCTTGTTCCTCTCACCGAGGAGTTTGTCAAGGGTGACATCGATCTGTGGCCCCCTCATGCTGATGGTCTACTTGGAGGTAGGGGAGTGACACAATTCTCGTGCCATGGTGCCAAGGACATAGAGACACAAGTACACAATCTTGCTGCGTGGCTGAGAAATCATCTAGAATACGTACAAAAATTTTACATAGCTCTGTTGCATGGATGAGAGATCATCATGGACATGCACGAACTTTCATATGGGTTAGCCGAATGGATGCAGGCTCATCCAAAACATGCATCGACCCTCATATTGTCGCATAGACGAGGAGTCATCCAGAGCATGCGCCAACTTTTACACAGTCACATGGACGATGAGCTATCTAGAACATGCGCTCACCTTATCTCTATCGCATGGATGAAAAAGTTATTCAGAACATGTGCAGTCTTTTGTTTACTGATAACATGGATTTTCTCTGTGAAAGTTTTGTCCTTGCTCGTGCTACCTATGATAGGCAAGGAAGGGTAGCATAACGCTCATAGTTCGAGGTAAAGATTAACTTTATGTGATATTTTGCCAAGAACTGGTCCATGAGACGAGGGTGAATGCCCATCATTGTGGGTGGGATCATCCATATTTATGCAGTATGCTAGCTGTGTTTCTTTCCTTTATTTGGCCTGACACCGGTCGGGGGCCTGTAGTGCTGATTACAAGATTTAGATTGATTGTTATTCCCTGTCTTCAGTCTGCCAGTGTCGCCAAAGAGCAGATGATTCTACCCTCCCTTGCTATCCATCAGTGTGGATTCTTTTTCGTATACTGAGGTTTGCACTGAGGAGGGATAACCCAGAATGTATTGAGTTTTGCTACCGATTTTACCTGTGTCGGTACCAGAAATAGCACGGAGGGCGCTTTAATGGAGAAGGTTCTTATCATAATTTTTTTTATCATATGTACTCATGATCTTGAATATTAATAAAAATCTTGGATGTAATAGATCCCCATCATATGTACTGATGATCTTGAATATTAATAAAAAAGTTTCTTCTTTTTTCATAACTTCTCTTTGTATTTGTCATGTTATATATTATGGACCTTGGATATTATATTAGAGGAAATAAGGACATAATACAACACCGTAGTCTGATAAGGACATCCCACTGGGAGATCTTTGGTGGACCTATTACTTCATGCGCACTTGAGTGCCAGTAATAATTTCAAAAATAAAACCCTATCAAAGGTGATATAGGAAAGATAGGTTTTGTAAACTTATCATCGCTGACGTACCTAAAGTTAAGTACAGATGATAAGCTAGGATGTTGACCGATATCAGAGGTAATATGGACGTGACAGTCGATAGTCAAAATATAGAGTTTTGCTCAGAGGTAATGTGGGTATGGCAAACCATAGTGGAGAGAATATTAGGACTCTAATCTAGAGGTAGTATAGATGTGGATTAGTGCCTAAAGAAACTGGCTTTTAAGTGGCCCACACAAAAGTGTGTAGATAGACTTGAGGACCTCCCTACAAGGAAACTTTTGAGGATCCATTATCTGTTGCATATTAAGGACTCCTGAATACAAATAATAGCTTTTACAATAAATTATAGGGGAAAAAGCTCGTGCTATAAATGTACGCTTGCTGGGGATGAACAACAAAAATATAAACACTGTACATTTTAGTCACCATATTGGGAATAGGGGGAGTACATGTCTAGCTTAGACATAGTACTACTTGAGGAACTTGCCATTGATCGACATCATGAGAAAGTCTTCATTAGGGTTTGCAAGCCGGTAGTCACCGTTGGAATAAACCGATTCCATAATGAAAGGGCCTTCCCATTTGGCTTCGAATTTTTTGATCTTCTTGTGCGTCATAACCATCGGCCTTCTTACGGCTAAGACTAGGTTACCTATTTAGAATATTCTTTCTTTGACTTATTTGCTGAAGGCTCCCGAGAGTCATGCCTGGTATAACTCAATGCGCTGTTGAGCTAAGAGACGCTTCTCATCGAGTGCTTCCAACTCTTGCAACCGTCGGCGGGGGTTATCATCATCTATCAACTAGTTGGAGTGGGCCACCCCGAGTAAGGGGATCTGGACCTCTAGAGGGAGCACGACCTCGCTTTCGTAAACTAAAGAAAATGGCATACTTACCCTCGGTGTCCGTATGGCTGTACGATAGGCCCAGAGACACTGACCCAGATTCTCATTCCAGCCAAGCTTGTTGGATGACACAAACTTCTTGAGGAGTTTTATGATGGTCTTCTTGAATGCTTCTTCCAAACCATTCACTTCTGGTTCATAGGCAGTCGAGGCTACATTCTTAATTCGATTTTTATCACTAAATCGGTAGAAAATGTGACTCGTGAACTACGGACCATTGTCATGGATGATCCTCTGAGGCAGTCCGAATTGAAAGATAACATGGGGTTTGACAAAGTTGATCACTTTTGATATTTTTACCTTAGCTAGCGGGACATCTTATGCCCACTTGGAGAAGTAGTCGGTTATAGCAAGAATAAACCGGTATCCTTTTGATGATTGTGGGCTAATCGGTCCAATAATGTCAATTTTCCATGCTTCGAAGGGCCAAGATGCTACCATTGGGTACAGGAATCCTAAGGGCTGGTGGATAAAGTTTGAATAGATTTGGCACATCCGACACTTCCTTGCATAGTCGACAGCATCTGCTACCATTTTCTGACAATAATAATCCATTCTTCATGGACGATCCTGTAGCTTTCGACCGGGTTGATCGGCACCATAGATACCGTCGTGAGCTTCATGGAGTGCTTACTTTGCTTCTGTGCTTGATAAACATCACAGTAGAATCCCGTCATAGGAATGACGATACAATATTTTTGTAGTCGTATCATAATAGAACCGGAGGAAACTTCTCCTGATAGAAGTAGCTTCCTTCGGATCCTCGGACATAATTTGCCTCATTTAATTTAATTCACTTGGTGAACCTTGCCTATGCTTCAATATTTACAGCAGTACACTAGCTTTTGCCTTCAAACAAATTTTACACACTTGACCTAGATGTGCCAGTCTTCTTTTTTGAACTTTATGTCACTCATAAATACCCTTTCTTGTGCTTTATTTTAATTGCACAATATTCGTCAAACAATATCTAGTTTTAAACCTATATTTTGTACCTATGTCCGTTCTAATCAAAATTGGAGACACAACCTTGATCCATTTCTTGTAACCCAATATATGGCAATAATCTATTCTAAGTCTACTACTTCCATGACACTTGTGTCACCCCAATTGAGATCCTATGCTCTACCAACTTATTAAAGAACACTAATGACACAATTTTTATTTATTTTGGGGCAACCGATTCAACCTAACCCAAAACTAGACCAAACACCAAACCAAACCCACACTCACACCCTCATGGCACATACAAAATATCACACACCAATTTTCTCCTACTAAAATATACCAAACATGGCTTCTATCCACATCAAATCTAAATTTTCTTTTTTGTACAAATCCTAAACTATTAGGGACCTTTGTGTAAATGATTAGGTAGGTGTCCACCTCATATTGGTGGGAACAAATGAAGAAAAATCTATTTTAGTGAGGTTTGGCCGGTCATACACATTACCTCTCCCTTTTTGCATGGTACTATACACAAAAATGTGCCTACAATCCATTCCAACCCTCCATTCAAACTCAAACATATCACAACCACTCATTCTCTCATTTCAAACATCAACCCTCCCTAAAAATTACTAGGGGCAGCCGACCCTAATCCCCATGCTCCCTCCTCTCACACTCCTTCATAAAATATACATCCTCTCTCTCTCTCTCTCTCTCTCATCATTTATTATATTTTCTTTCTCTTCTCCTTTATAAAACCCTTCACCACCACCATCAACACACCATACCCGAGCTCCCCTCCTTATCTACCCGACCACCATCACCTTCACGACCACCACCCTCCTCCTCCTTCACCAACCGACCACCACCCCCTTCACCAATAGTCACCACCATCTCCACCACTCGCACGACCATCACCACCACCTCCACCCGACAGAGCTCCCGACTCCACCATGACCACCACCAGCTTCACCACCACTAACCATGACCACCACCAGCTTCATCACCATCACCACCATCACCACCACCAACCACGACCACAACCACCACCATTACCCCCCTAGTAGTGCTACTACGGCTGTAATAACTGCTGTTGATGCTGCTGTTTTGCTCGTGTAGCTGCTGCTGTTTTGCTCGTGTAGCTGCTGCCTATGCTGTGTAGCTACTGCCTCCTTCATCCCGGACCACCTCCAGCCACCCCCAGGCCGAGCACCTACCTCCAAGACCCGTGAGCACACCCCTACCCGAGCTTCTTCTAGTTCTTCTTTACTTGCACCTTGTACAATAGGTAATCCTTATTCTATTTCTCTTTCATCTTATTTTTTTTATATTATACATGATCTTTTAGTTTCACTTCATATAGTACATGATTACCTCTTTCTCTTCATCTTCTTCTTAGAAGTTTGAATGGATATTCACATGTTTGCATCAATGGATATTGGCACACAAGCTCACTTATTTAACCTCTCACTTGCCATGTTTCAATCCCTCACCTAAACACTTGTTGTCACCTATTTAACACTTGTTAAACACACTAAATGACTTCATGTCTACAATAAATTTAGAATATATATTAAGTTAGAATATTGTTTAGTGGTGATTAAATGCATGGATTGAGGTTAGTAGTGATTAAACTACTAAATGTGCTTGTTACCTAGGATTGCACTAGTTGGGTTTTGATATATATATATATATATATATATATATATATATATATATATATATATATATATATATATATATATATATATATATGTATGTATGTATGTATGTATTTGGTGGCATGTGAGAGTACAATTGCATGCTTAGGTTAGAATCTTGTGTATTTAATTCATGATTGGGATGAGAGTTGCATGTTGTCATGCTAGGGATGCCATGGTAGAATGTGTATATTTGATTAAGGTAGTGTACACTTGTGTATTATGGATAGTTAAAATATATTAGTGAATAATGATGATTTTTATATATATAAATGAGAGACCCTAACCTAGCAATACGTATACATGTTTAGTGTCGCATGATTCTTGAGTTGTAAATACTTGTCAGTATCTAGATAGCTACTTTGACATATCATGCACAAATGTTAGAAGACCATTTTATATATATATGTGCATGGAGACCTAGAGTGGTATTATTACTAAACTTGTGTTGGGGATGCAACTTAGCAACCTCACAAACCCTACTATGACCATGGTTATGATATATACAAAATTACACATTTAGAGGACTTGTAGATATTGTGTGACTAGTAGACTTAATGTACACATACTTTCTTTATCTTTGACTAGTCAACTTTAGCCAAGCTACTTAGTTAGAACGCTTATTTGGTTTAGACTCTACGTGACTCGTGACGTTGAGTATGTTGTACTCTTGTTCATGCTTAGTATAGTGTAATATAGTGCTTGATAATTATTGTTATATATTCATAGGCACCCAGGACGGTTCTACCTTGGTTGCAAGTTCTGGAGCTTTACTTGTTCATATCGGAGTTCCGAGCAAGTATACCTTGCCTTGTGGTACTGTTTAAATTTAGTTATTACAGTTTATATGTTTATTGCTTTAATTATTATATAACTGTGTGCGTATGAGAATGACTCGAATATAGTTGACAAAGGCATTAACGTTAGGACTTGTGTTTGACCTAGTGTCTAGTGGACACACATAAAGTTGTGGAGTTATCATTATGACTTTTTAGGCCTTTTCACATATTATTGTACATCACAGAGTGAGTTCATGAAGGGATGCGAGCTTACGCACTTGACTGGCCATCGATGGAGTAGCACATGTCACGGTATTTAGCATAGTTGTATCGTTCTTTAGTGACTTGTGTATGTTTTGGTAGGTAAAAAGGGATAAAGCGTAGCGTCGAGCCAAAGGCAAAGTATCTGGCATTAGCTGTAAATTGGATGCCAGAAGTATATGCTGACTATATCACCGATCATGATAGCGTGCATCTAGTAACCTCTGTCGGATGTATCAACAAGCATATACGCCCATAACCGGGTAGCACATAGCCCATAACTGGGTAACACTGAGGCTCACAACCCCGTTGTTTACTCTAAAACTACGATAGCCAAATGTCTATTCCATGCGCCTACTCATTGTTTCCCCCGCCCAATGCCAATATACATATCACGAATATGACGTGGATATCTCATACTATAATATGTTATCTTCAAGTACATTTTACTTAGCTAGCTAGTTCACCCTTATGTTTTACAGTATTTACATTATGGCATATACTTTTTGTATCATATTACGTCCCTCTGTGGACCTGATTCCTTTTTTGGTCCGGATGAACACTTGTACCTGACCATATATGAAGCAGAAGTGGATACCGGATTTGTGGCTGAGGACTTTGAGGCATTTTCAGAGGAGTTCCCTTGACCTGGGGTACACTGCCGCTTTGGTCTTGAGTATCTTTATCTAGCTAGTTGATGTACTAGTCTAGTTATCTTACTACTTTATGTACTTTTATTCTATTATTGTATTTTACTGGGTTTGTCCCTATCAGCCTAGTTCAATTATATTATGGATGTTCAGACTCTTTATATTTTATTTACCAGCACTTACTTTAGTCTTTATTGTATTTATTTTCGTGGATGAGATTAGTTGTTTACCTGTTGCTTGTTAGCGTAGAATATTTGATAGTATTTTAGGACGATTCTCCTATGTTATACTATTTTATTTTTGCTAAGAACCCTATTTTATTGGGTTGGTAAATTATAGTATGCTTTGACGGGTCCATTAAATTAGAAATTCTTTGAAGTCATATTAGCTAGCCATTGCCACGTAGCCTGGTCCCGTATATTTTGGGACTGGGGCGTGACACACCATATTTGTAGTGACCATTTTATCTTCAAAATCTAAAGTGAGAGCTTTGGAGTAGATTAACCGCTGTATGTACCTCTTTAATATGTAGCAATCTCGCATGGAGTGATGGACAATCTCGCATGGAGTGATGGACATATCGAAGGTAGTGATAATACTTGGGGTCATCAACCTTGTTTGTTCGTTGGGGCATTGACGTCGGGTAGCCGGAGCTTGTTGCCCTTCATCAATACTTTGAAGATTTCCATAACATTATCGTCGTCAAAGGATCTTTGATGGCGCCATCGTCCTTGTGGTAGGCGAGTTCAGAGTTTTGGATATATTGACTGTCAGGGCTTGCATCCCTTTACTGTCACGACTGTTATTGGTGGTGAAAGGACACTTTTTCTTGTCGTCAATGCTGGGAGGTTGGAATCCCAACAGGAGAATGTCCTTCATGCTCTTTTTTGCTGCAGCTATACTTATGATAAATGTCATCCAGAGTCTTACTGATGGTGGAGGTTCTTTCGACACGTGTCCATCAGTATAGATTCTGGGATGCCGGAAAGCAAGTTCAATGTCGCCTGTCGAAAACGTTTGATGTATTCACGTGCCAGCTCTCTATCCCCTTGGACGATGTCCATCACGAAGGATATGGTCATATCCATCCCCCTTCATAGAACCAAGCATGAAAGAGGGACTTTAGGTCCTCGAACAAAATGCATTTATCTGGGAAACTACAGAACCAATCGAAAAGTGCCCCTAAGTAGTGCTCCGACGAACAAGTTGGTGAGTAAGTCGTTATCCTGAGATAAATGGCCTATTGTGGAATGGAAGTATCTCATTTATTGACGAGTAACATTTTTTTGTCAAAGGGAGTCAAAGATAGTGGTTTGTATTTGGGAGGGTATACCACATTATCCCATTTGGGATGATAGGGTTATCGGATCCCAAGCTTCTGGAGACTGTCTTGATTATCTCGAGCATCAAGGCAGGAACGCAATTCCCTAAGAGCGACATATGGCCACGGTATGGTCTGGCTTCTTGCTACATGAGGAGCCGGGTCAGGTATGCCAGATTCCTCGTTGGTGCCCTGATCCAATTTTGTTTGCCACAGGGTTTATGGCTATGTCAGGACTATGTTTTCTTTGAGTTCCAACACTGTGTGAGAGTCTGCATTAAGGTGCTCAGAGTCTACATAATGGCTTCAAGTGCCTCCAGGCATTGTTGGTTACTACATCCCATGCCATGCTCATCTTCTACCATGTATACTGGCATTATATAGGCTGGGGTGGACGGGAGGGTAGATGTCTCACTTTTTGTCTCAGATGTCTGAGTCTCATTGTCCTGGGGGAGAGCGGGCATTTTTCGTTACTTTCATATTTGAAAGATTGCTACCCCCGGTCTCAATTACGAGCTCAACCTGGAAGGTGTGACTACCCCCTGTTAAGCTATCATCGTTAGCAAAGATTCACTGTCCTCTCATAAGGATGGGTTGGCATAGAAAATCGGGGGATTGCTACCCCCAACTTCGATTACAGCCTCATTCGAGAAGGTACGGCTACCCTTAGTTCTTATTTTCGAGTGCATGCCCGGAAATACACCCATAGTAGGTGCCTGTTTGCTACCTCGCGGATGGCTTCGTGATGCGTTGACTGACACCATCAAGTTAGGTGAGCTTTTCTTCGAGATCTTCTTCATATAAGGAGACCTCCATATTGAGCAATATGAAGCAACGGGCAATTCCTTCTTGTCGTGCAGTCGTCTTCATCGGGTTGGTGCCATGGGTTACAATCATTGGAACAGTGCATGTTTGGTTGAAGGAATAGGTTCTTTAGTGTAGCAATAGTTGACGATGATACTAGCACAAGTATGTCCATGAGGGGATATGTCATGTGCAAGGGTTGCTTCTTTCGTCTTACGCTTATGACTAATTCCGTCGCATAAATCAGACGATAGAAGCTTCACTTTCATGTTCGTTTCATGCGCTCGGCCAAACCTTGCGCATGGAGGTAAAAGTGAAAGGTTTGCTCCCTGACCCAGTTCTTCTGAAGAAACTTCAACCGAATCATTAGTGGAAGAGTTGATGTGGGATAGACCCTCTTCATGCGCATAGCCAAGCTGGACGCATGGGTTTGTCATCTCAATGTTTACTCCCCGACTTGGTTCAAGTGCAATTGCAGCATCCAAGTAGATTTTGGAAGGCTTTAAGGGTTGACCCACTTCCTGTGAGTGAGTGACTGGGTCAGCCCTATATAGTCTTCCATCAACAACGTGTATGACAACTAATGGTGCATGCTTTTGGAGGACTGGTTGTACAACCCGTCGAGTATGCATGGCTCGGGTTGATTTGGGTTTCCTTGAACCAGCTCTCTTGGGCGCGTAGTATAGGGAATCCAAGTCAGGACCATAAGAGTCCTTATTGAAGATAGCCTTGCTCGGAGAAGACTTCTTGCGCCTGTGTTCGGGCACAACACTTTTTCTCATGCATGGACGACATTGTGGGCACAGCTGTTGAGGTTCAGCACCGTTCCCCACCAAAGAGGCTTCGAAGATGGAGATAGGATGCGTGTTAACCTCATGTGCGTCTACGACGAAGGTTGTCATTGCTTCTATGATAGATTTTGGGTTTGGCACAACAGCTTTGATGACCCAAATCTGTGAGTCAGGTGAGGTCGTACGGGCCTTCTGGTAGAACTCGGCTTGTCAGCAGGATACATATCAACCTCATGTGCGTCTACGACAGAGGTTGGCAATGCATCGAGCACCAACCTCGAGCGTGGCACAGCGGCCATGGCGACCTGAGTCTTGCAAGGTCGTGCGGGCCTTATTGAAGAGATCAACTTATCCAGCATGTCTTCGAATGCCTGTTAGTCAAAATAAACGACCAACATCCTATGAGTCGGACCCAACTTGGTCACATCAGATTGCATCACCAGCTTCTCGTTGGAGGAGAATCTCTTCCCCAGCATGTCCTCATTTTTGTTGACATTACCAAAACAACACTCGAGAGAAAGTGGAACAAACTTTGTATTGATTGGAAAAAGATAAATAGTACAAAAGAATCTCTAATGTATAGAGTCTAAGTACAATAAAAATAAGAATCTAGGAAAGTTTGATGGTGGAGATTGAGTACTACAGCGGATCCTTTACTCCATTGACGATCCGAAACCAAGGAGGGTGATAAGGTTCGGGGAGCTTGAGTATGCGACTCAATGGATGTCCCTTTCAGTGCTTCTGTCTTCCTCTCCTCTCTCAGTTTTCTATGTGGAAAATGTCCACTATTTATAGCCTTGAGAAGGCATTATACACGCATGCATGTGCGCATCTCATACTGCCATATGGCGGTGCATGTTGCAATAGGCTACCATATGGTCATTAGAGATCTGGGGTTGCCGATGACCATAATGCTCGTGACATGTGTCATGCCCTGATTTATGACAACCTTAATGGAACCTTGGGAATACTTTCGTCTAGCACACGAATATCAATGTGGTAGTAGTGGCATATGGTGCTGCTGGCACATGGGAACACTACTTATGTTGTGGATGGCGCATGCTCTGGCCGTGTCTGGTACGTGGCTCTTGAACACTTTGACGAATGGATCTGTGATTACTGTTGGTGCATGGTGTAGATTTTCCATGCTTCTACAATATTATGTCCTAATATTGTGTCCTAACATTGTGTTCGTGTTCGTATCTAACTCAAACATGTTTGTGTTAGTGTATGTGCGTGTCTATGTCGTGTATGTGTCTGAGTATGTGTTGTGTCAGTATTAGTGTCAGTGTTATGTCAGTATGTGTATTATGATATGTTAGTATCTGTGTTTGTGTCATGTTAGTGTGTGTGTTGTGACATGTCAGTATCTGTGTAATGAGAGAGAGAGAGAGAGGGTTAGGGTTGACAAAGGAGGGGTCGACCGGAGGGAAAGAGAAGCTGTGGTGGAAGTCGAAGATGTGGAGAGGAGGGCAAGTAGGTGGGGAGGAAGAGTGTCGATAGGGAGACCGCGATCGCCAGAAGGGAGGAGGAGCTCCAGTGGGGAGGGGGACCACTGGGGGCTGGGGCGATGTCAGCGAGGGCGACGTCGAGGTGGATAAGAGCGGGGGTCGGGGGCGAGGGGGCGGCTGAAAGCTGGGGCCGATGAGGGAGCGGCTAAGAGCGGGGGCAAGGTCGTAGAGGGGGTCGTCGGGGCGGGTGGGATCCCCGCAATCGAGTGGGAGGGGAGGGGAATCATTCAAAAAATTTAGGAGTGGGGGGGGAATAAATAGGAAGAAATGAAATGTTGAACCAGTTCTTTATATGAATAAATTCAGTGACGAAGTAATTGTTGTCCCTAAACGTCGCTAGAGTTTAATATACTACGACATATAAGGTTTGGCATCGCTAAACATTACTGATATAAAAAATATAGCGACGTTCAACGACTCTTTGGCGCCATCAATTTTTATCATACTAAGGCTAGTCGACCAATGTCACTAAATGTCGCCAACAATAACGTATTACGACGTTTATTAAAAATATTGCTAATTTCAATAAACTTAGTGGCGTCGTCTACCAAAATCGCTAAATGCGTCTCTAATTTAAGTTATTTTGGTAGTATTGTAGAGGGGGAAGTCCCCAGTCTACTGTGCAGTGAGGACTGTAGTGTGTAGAGATGGGAGGATAGTTATGTGTTGGTGTAGGTGTGCAGTAGGGTTATCTGGCGCTCGGGTAAGGTACTGTATGTATGGGAATGCTTCACTCAGGTTGTAGACTTAAGGAAGTGGTGTTCAGTTGGTGTATGTGGAAGTTTTAGGGATGAAAAGCTAGCAAAGACTTTGTAGACTGTAGCGTATGTAGGGGGGTCTGTGTCAGTTGCAGACCCTACAGTGGGTAGTAGCAGTCGGGAAGGCAGCTTGTGTTGTAGTTGTTTGGTTGCAACATTATCTAATTTATTGTTGTGGTACCACAGGTAGAGGGAGTATGGACAGCAACAGTTAATGTGCAACTTGCTGCATATAGAAATGAAGGAATAGTATGAAGCATCTGTGCATAACAGATTGAGAGAGTGGATCTTACCTGTGCAGGCAGTGAAGCATTTAAGCATGTGTCAGGGGTGTAGAAGCATAAATATTTTTGGAGAAACATTCGCTCATAAACCAAGCCATATACCAAAATAGTTATGTGCCACAAAACTTATGCGACCAAGAAGTTACGTGACACATGGTGCCATTTCTATCAGTCACAGCATTTATAACTCTGACAAAGCAATATTGTCTCTGAACATCTTGGTTTTAACGCTGATAGTGGACGTCAGTTCTTACGTCACTAACATGATTACCTTTGTCCGGATATAGCCGCACAGTGCCACGTAAACAAGTGACAAAGCTCCCTATACGACAAGCTCTCCATGCATCAAGCTCTCCATAAGCTAAGCTCTCTATGAGCCAAGCTCTCCATGAGCCAAACTCTCCATGATATCAGCTCCCTATGTGTCGTGGTCCTTATGCGTATAAACAACCCCAAGAACCGATCTCCATGAGGCTCTGCCCCTATGCGGTTCAGTCTTTATGTGGCCATGTGCGACTAAGTCTTTCTATTTTAACTGAAAAGATTCTCTACAACCAAGTGCATGCCACGTGTCAAGCTAACCAAGTCACGCACACAAGGTGAGAAAAACCAGACCTTCAGCAATAAGCAGATCCCAACAAGATGCCACGTGGTAACTCGACCGTGACATGCTTTTAAGGTTACAACCGTTCTGTTAAGAATGAATACTTGGCAATACCAGAATCTATGCGCGCGTATAGCCCATCAACATGTTGTCCATAAATAGTAGAATTGTATATCCACAAGGGACACATACATATATGAGAGAAAATATGAAGAAAGCATCTGCATTCCCTCATTCCACCGTCAACGGAGTAAAGGAGTCAACTACAGTACTCGATCTCCATCGTGACCCTCCCCAGAATAAAAAATATTGTACTTAGATTTTCTATTTAGGATTTCTCTGTACTTCTTTCGTTTGTTATACAATAAAGTTTGTTCAACTTTAGTCAATGGCAAACAAGGTGGCGACTATGATGGGGACCAACTTTTCTATCGATGAAAAGATAGTGATGCAGTCCGACGCGACAAAGATGGGGTCTACCCAGAAAATACTGGTCGTCCGCTTCCATCAGCAAGCCTTTAAGGAAATAATTTTCGAGGTCGACGCAAGCCCTTCGCCAAGGCTAGCAATACCTAAGAAGTCTGCAGGACGGGTCGTCAAGGCCAGTATGCCTCACCCAATTACGGAGCATACGCTCTCCGTCTCTCTACCTGCTATTATATACGCACGCCATGCGTTTACTCAGGCTGTCCGGTTCATACTGCATCCACTTCTAAGAAGAATAGTGCTCAGCACATAAGCTCTAGAAAATGAAAATACTATGATACTGGAAGCTTGGGGGTTGATACACAGTCCATATGCCCATAATGAGGGTTACAGAGGAAGAAGCATGTGACACGGAACCCCAGGCACAGGAAGACAGCTGCATGTGCCCCAAACGACAACAAAAGTTCTGTCTTTGACAGAATATTATGTGGCTTGATTCTATGTGCCACCCTGACGAAGGAACGAGTCTGGATTCTTCGTACTATTCACTAGTGTGTACTAGGATGAGAAAGTCTAGGGCAGTACGAGCTCACCAAGCTCAAGCAACTGCTTAGTTGGCTGCCCGTCAGCATGTCTCGCTAACTATTATGCGTGCCCCTGACGGAAAGTTATACAAGACCGACATATGCACCTAGCCTACAGTGGCATATGGATAGAGTTAGTCTCAAAAGTCTTCCACTCATGACTTGGGGAAAGTTTATGTACAAACTCCAGACCAGGAAGAAAAAATACTACCTACACACCCATACGCTCGATCTATCCGTGCTCATAAAAAGGATGTAAAGGTGAATCATCCATCGCCTGACATGTGCGACGTAATCAATCACAAGCACAAAGCAAGAAAAACTGTTGTGGCATGCAAGATGTCACCTCTGGGGCATCAATGTGCCAACATCATCATCAACTGCTGCTGGACTAAAGTAGCGGTACCTGCAAATAGGCAGTCAGTATTCCAGCAATTGTAACCAAGAGAACCTATCCGACAGCATCCTAGAAAGCAGCTGCAAATGCTAGAAGAGGAGGAGTTGCCCTTTGCCTTATATTATTCCAGTTGGAGATCTTCCTCTATGAAGGGAGGACGGAAGTCCAGCACATCCAATCCTCTACTCTCAGCCAGCGTGTCGAGACGACGAGCCCAAGAAGGGCAAGCAGCTTTGCCAACAGAAGGAGTATTCCTGGGTACCCGCTCAAGGTTAAAATTGGAGTCAACTGGGGTGGTATTTCCCTAAGACCCGAAATGACTCCATAAACTGGGGTAGCAATCCTCCATAACTCTACAAAAATCTGTCGTTCTGAGAAGACAGCGAGATTCATGGGGGTAGTCACCCTCATCAAAGTGACCTTCCGATGCTGGGGGGTAATGATCCTTCCGAGTCCGAAGAAGATGCAATGCTGCCAACTTTTCTTGGGGACCGTGCATATCTATCGTTATTTGGGTACCTCACTTCTTTGATACAAGAATCTGAGGCAGAAAGCGAGAGATCCACTGTCCAGTCCATCTCTCCCTACGTAAGGATGGTGTACATGACGGAGGAGGACAAAGAAGGCACCAGTGATCGACAGATCCATGAAACCCTTGAGGCTATGATGTAGACCATGAGTTCCTCGATGCAGTCTCGGACCCAGATGGTATTGGAACTCAGAACAAGCCTATTCCCACAACCACCGAGAACCTATCCGCAAGCTAGCCAGGATCCTGGGACCAACGAAGACCCGAATGCAACCACTCTCCCCACGATTGGCCATTATAACCTGCAAGGATCGTCTACTCCTTCGGCAGTAGAAGAGGCCATAGAGGCAATAAGGGAAATACGGGAACTTCGAGCCCGCCTGGACTCAATGAGCAATCGAGACACAATGCGTGAGCTTGGGGTATGACAACCATATCCCCTCGTATAGAAAAATATAGTGTACCCGCCCAAGTTCGACAGAAATTCATCTCCTCATCAATATATGAATTATTTTGATATGATGATAGGATATTTACCTGGCAATGACACTCTCCTCACGAAGATCTTTATCGGGGCATTGACTGGGGTAGCCTTTGAATAGCTTTGCAGCCTCCCTGATAATTGCAACACATCATTCGAAGACCTCAAAAGTCTCTTCCTTGGTCGGTTCTACAACGTAGGAATGGACATGACGATGTCCTCCCTGATGGACATCACTCAGCGTGAAAAGGACCCCGTACATGAATACATAAAAGAATACAGGCAAGATGCACTAAAATTGCCCCCCGGCAATCCTAAGTCCACGCTGATGGACACATGCCAATAAAATCTACATCCAACAATAAGACTCTGGACTGGCGCCACTCAGTTCAAAGATTGGACGACATTCATCATAAGTGTTGTCGCCGCTGAGAAAAATATGAAGGACGTCCGACTGCTGAAAATATAGATCCCCGTCGCTGATGATAGTGAAAGCATCCTTACAACAACAAGAACAACAACAATACCTATAACAACAATAATAGTCGTGATGGCACATAAAAGCAGGCCCTTACCGTCAATGTGTCCAAAAAATCCTCCACGCTAGATCAGAAGCTCCAAAGTCGAGAGAGACCTACTCTTTCAAAGATAATGACATCATAAAAAATTTTGATGTACTAATGAAGGGCAACAAACTCTGGCTTCCCGAGATTAAATGCCCTTATGAGGCAGACAAGGTCGAGGACCCCAAATACTACTACTACCATCGGTATATCCATCACCCAATATGAGATTGCTACATGTTGAATCCATATATCCAGCGCATGCTCAATTCCAAAGCCCTCACCTTGGACTTTGAGGATAAGACGGTCGCTGCCAACATGGTATCTCTCCAGTTTGGTAACTTTCCAGTAACGGAGGCCCAAGATGGTGTTGTCCCAATCCTGAAAGCAACAATGGAGGCTGTTAATCTCCCTCTAGCTTATAACCAAGCAGCCGACCTGGTACCTCTTAGCACACTACGGGATGACGTCATGTGGCTTTAACCCAGATCATGCTCAGGACTTAATACAGCAGGCAACGCCTCTGCCACCAAGTCCAAAGGGAAGAAATCCAAAGCTTTCCATATGGTTTCTTCTTCCACCGAGAAAGCTCCGGCAAGGGCAACGAGATCGGGCCTAGCCTAATAGTGCAACTATAATGTTCCCGAAGATATTATTCCTCCAAGCACTACACATGCTAAATCCGATCCGGGTCTATCTCAGCCTCCTACAACAGACACGATAATTATAGTCTAATAGCATTTGATCATCACCATTGGTATCAACACCACCAATATACCCTACCCGAGCTGGTTGTGGTGTTGATGCTAATGGTGCTGATGCATATGGTTTTACCTCTCCAATAAATCTTCTATATCATGGCATTATCTATTTAATAATTATTGCATATAAGATGGATAACATAAGTAAAGCTATTTGAACAGTTCTAACAATAAAGCAATTCGTGCAATTCGTTCAGCCGACTTACTTTTATATTCTATCCAAATGATAACGAGCAGGATTATTTCCTTAGCTAGGTTGGTTCACTACTTTATTATCATGCATTGGTGATTCGCCTAGCGACTAGTATCTATCGTCCGTATTTTTTGATGTGCAGGCTAAGCAAAGATAGTTTCATCGTAGCCACCCACATTAGCGATGATTTGCATCAGCCGAGCGAGACTCCGAGCGTGCCTTTGAAATTCTAAGTCTGAACTCTTCTAAAGGGCTATGTCTGACTGCCTTGTATCTAGTGAGTCATCTCGTCGAGCAAGATGGGACAGATCTTTGCACTTGTGTGTTTTGAATCAGCTCTCCATATTGACGCAGAGCAGGTCGTTACACCAATTATTCAGGAGGAAGTGGCACCTCCTTTACCTCAGATATTTGAGCTTCTTCGAAATATGAGGGAGTCTCAAAGAGTGCACGCTGAGGCCCTGAGGGAGCAGGGTCTGAGGATTCACCAGCTACAGGACCTGGTTCATACTCGAGGAGTTCCAGTTGGGTAGGCACGAGCTCAAAGGGGGAGTTCCAGTCACCAAGCACTGGGTAGAGGTGAGTGGTTAATCCAAATTATGGTATATATTTTGATTTGTACCATGATGCTCTTATTTACTTCTCCTCGTACTGCCATGTCATGATATCAGTTTACTTTCTCTTCTACAGTGGAGGTGCCTATAGCGGAGATTGATCACCTAGATGCTTCTAATGTGAAGTTTCTGAGGGACTGGGTTCTGCCCCAGCGTAGAGTTATATGGTAGAACTTTTGCTCGAATTTGTTTCCTGTAGACTTATCTTTGTATTATCTTTATAGATTAGACTTCTTGGATGTGGTTGCCTTAACACTAGACTTTAGACATGTTGGTTATTTTTAGACTTGTTTAGAACTTAAGAAATTGGATTTCCTTCTCTATATATATATCATATTGTGCTTATCTTACTTAGAATTTGATTGAGTATTATTTTATGAGATTATTGTTCTCCTAATGGAGTTGGGTATTATTGTGTAAGATTGTTAGATCTATGGTATTAGCATAAATTGTGTTTGATAATAAACGAAAGAAATAAGACGAGGTTTATACGAAACCCGCTCTTAGGTTTACAAACAAGAAGTATAATTAATCCTATACGAGGATGTCAAGTACAATTTTTTAATCTGGGTAAATATTGCTATAGGAGTCTGATCTACAGTAGATCACTTTGTCCCTTGGACCACACGATGGTGAAAAAGTGCCATAAAAGACAGAAAGCAGCTTCGAAGGTTGCAAAAGAGGGTGGATGCTCGATGCCAAAGTCGTCGATCGCTACTCTTTGCCTGAGCTCTGGATTCTTCTCTCTCAAAGACTCTTCGACCCTTAGTTCTTCGATCTTTTCTTTTGATCTTGGAATCTTTTTACCCTTCAACTCGCGACCTTGACCTCTGTCAATCGAGGTCTCTATTTATAGAGTTTTAGTGACAGTGACCACCCAGTCAGCGTAGAAGCCGAGCAGTAGAAAGTATGGCACCTTTTTACGCGATGGTTACAATAACCGTTGCCCGCGTATAAATGATCTCCTGAATGAGCATGTGACGCATGTCCCATTAAGAGACAATGCGTATAACTGCTGCGAAGATCACGGCATAAAAGTCACGTAGGTAGTTATCCTTCGTGTAAAAACGGTTGGCGTAGAAGCCAATAACTGTCACTATGGCGTAGAAGCCAAAGAGTTATCAAACCGGCATAGAAGCCGAGTAGGCGTAGAAGCCGAGTAGGCATAGAAGCCGAGTGGGCGTAGAAGCCGAGTGATGATGTGGATGTTTTGGCCGAAATTACGGCTTTTGGAGATATAATCAAATCTCTTGCATTAAATGAGGAGATCTGCCATCATCCTGTGCATTAAATGCAGAGGCGTGTCTTGAAGATCTGCCATTATTTCGCGCATTAAATACAGAGACATGCCTCGAGCCCTGTACGAAGAGCAGCTTTTGACGTAGCAGCCTGTTTGTCTTCTGTGGAGCATAAACAGCTCACATCTGTCTGTGTAAAACTAGGCAGCATATTCCTTTGTATGCGTAAAAGCAGTTTACGCCGAGGAGATGTCACTAAACGACAGTTTGGTGACATTAATCAAATCTCTCGCATTAAATGCAGAGATCTGCCCCCATCCCGTGCATTAAATACAGAGGCGTGTCTCGAAGGTCTGCCACCATTCTGCGCATTAAATGCAGAGACGTGC
This sequence comes from Iris macrosiphon, assembly GCA_036927795.1. NCBI lineage: Eukaryota > Viridiplantae > Streptophyta > Magnoliopsida > Asparagales > Iridaceae > Iris > Iris macrosiphon. Next base: position 47,943,954 of record JAYESA010000007.1, read on the forward strand.
CTCGAGGATCTGCCATCATTCTGCGCATTAAATGCAGAGACGTGCCTCGAGCCCTGTACGAAGAGCAGCTTTTGACGTGGCAGCCTATTTGCCTTCTGTGGAGCGTAAATAGCTCACATCTGCCTGTGTAAAACTAGGCAGCGTATTCCTTTGTATGCGTAAAAGAAGTTTATGCCGAGGAGATGTCACTAAACGACAGTTTGGTGACATTAATCAAATCTTTTGCATTAAATACAGAGATGTGCCCTCGTCCCGCGCATTAAATGCAGAGGCGTGTCTCGAAGGTCTGCCACCATTCTGCGCATTAAATGCAGAGACGTGCCTCGAGCCCTGTACGAAGAGCAGCTTTTGACGTGGCAGCCTGTTTGTCTTCTGTGGAGCATAAACAGCTCACATCTGCCTGTGTAAAACTAGGCAACGTATTCCTTTGTATGCGTAAAAGCAGTTTACGCCAAGAAAATGGCACTAAACGATAGTCTGGGTCGCTGTGCCGTGCCATCATCATAGCCGTCGTCTGGGTAGTCGTGCAGTACTCTTTGTCAGGAGTCAGACGTCAGGTTCACTACATGATTTGACAGGTTCATTTCGAGAATTACGAAGTATTCTTCGTACACTTTAATGCTGCATTAAAAGCGGATGAGTTTTACGCCATAAAGGCGATATAGCACCCTTTTTACGCTGAAGCAGCCTGGACATACTACATTACGCGGATAGTCCTTGAGCTTGTATTTTATGCTGTGCTTAGCGAGAAAGCTCTGTTTTACGCCGATGGCTTCCGAAGTCAAGTCTTACGTGTAACACCCCGTTCCGCTCAAGCTGACTACCGTCTCAAACGGCAATAGTGCAACTGTCCCGACCCGCCTTGCCTCAACGAGAAGCAAAAAGATATCCAGACTTGTCCCTACAGGAATCCGGCTTGGACTTTGTCACTACCACATTCCGAAAATAGGGGTAATTTTGACTTTTTATAATATTTAAATATTATAGTAGTTACAATTAAGTAATTGCATGATAAGTATTTAATTTAAAATAATTATGTGATGTGTAATTAAATATAGTATTAGATGCCGTGCTCATTTATTTTGAGCTAGCAGACTTGACCTAGAAGCCCAGTAGAAGAACACCTGTCGGAATTATGGAATTTTGTATTTAATTATTTATTTAGAATTTAATTATGGGAGATTGTAATTAATTACTGTATTTTAATTAATTATTGCGCATTGCCTTTGCTTCGATATTTGGAGCGCTATCCTGACTTTTGTCTTCCAACGAATTTCATAATCTTGCCCTAGACATGCCCGCCTTCCATTCTGCTATTTTTTCAACTCATAATTATGCTCTCTGTGTATTATTTCTAGCCGCACAAAAATCGTCACGGACGTTATTTAATAAATCTCTATTTTGTATCGTTGTGCGTTCTAATTGAAATTGGGGACAATCTTGACCTATTTTTCGTGCGGCCCAAATTAGGGAAATATTCTGTTCTGAGTCTTCTTCATTATTGGTATTGATGACCTGACCTGATTTTGGCCCCATGTCCTCCTAATTAATTTTAGAACACAACTTGCATTTATTTCTAATTAAATTGAGGATACTATTTAAACCAATTCTGAAAATCCTAATTTAATTCCAATGTCCTGCAAATTGGGCCCATACTGATCATACAGCGCCCCTGACCCTACAAAACACCGGACACCGAATCGTCCGTCAAATTTTCGTCATTTTATGCGACTGTGCAAATACCCAAATTTAAGGGGGCTAATTTGCAAATTGGCATTTTGGTGTCAACACCCATTTGATTAAACCAATGAGGAATCCCTAATATTTTTATCCTCACCCTCAATCCTACATGAATTAAATTTCCTCATGACAAATCTAGACCACTCATTCTATGGGTCAATCCTCACCATTAGATTCACACACCCTCTCTTTATTTAATGTCCCATCAAACCCTAATCCCTAGAAAACCTAGGTAGCCTCCTCACAAACCCCCACATTCCTCTCTCCAACGTAGCCTCCTTCCTTCCAAATTTCTTTCCTCCTCTTCTTCTCTTTTCTTTTCTTCTTCCTTCTCCTTCTTCCTTTCTCCTTCTTCTTTATTTTTCATTGTATTCAAAACAAAAAAAAAGGGGGGGAACACTGTGCATTTTCCCCCTTATACTGTCAACCCGCGGCTGCCCCTTGTGCACCCGGCGCTCCATTCTCTCCGGCCGGCCAAGCTTCACCTATCACCACCTGCATCCTCCACTTACACCACCATCTCCATCTATCATCATCATCAGCGACTCCACCACCATTAATCCCGTCGACGAGAACCCACCACCACCACTCTCGTCATCAACCCGGCGGCCAACCACCCAGGCCCGACCCGTTGTGACTGCACCCCGACTTCCCTGTGCTCCGGCGACCGAGCTCCCTCGACCGGCGGCCTGTCTCCGGCCAGGCGACCCGACGGCTGCTCCTCCCCACTCTTCTTCCCGCAGCGAGTCCCCCTCCGCCTCTGCATCCCCTCCGCCGTAGCAGTTCTCCGGCGGCCTGCTGCTCCTCCCTCTGCGGTGAGCCGGCAGCCAACCCCCTCTCCCCGGTGCTCCGACGAAGTCCCTCCGATCCGACACCACTGCTACTCCCATCTCCACCCTACGGCTGCACCTCCGGCTGTGCTCTTCCCCATCTCCTCCCTCTGCGCTTCTTCCCTCCGGCGAGCCTCCTATTCCGACCGCTCCCTGTTTCTTTCCCGGCGAGCCGACCCCGCAGCTCACATTCCCTCCGACCTCACCACCAAGCACCCCGACCCGCCGGCCAGTTCTCCCTCCAGCCAAGCCGGCAGCCACCCAGTAAGCTCCTCCTTCCCTCTTCCCCTTTCCCTGTAATTAGCATTGTATATGTATGGGTTATTTAATATGTATATGTATGGTTTAATTAGCATTGTATATGTATGAGTTAATTAATATGTATTTGTATGTATATAAATAGTATTATTTAATTAATGCTTTAAAAATATGAATATAATGTATGTAAGTATGTATGTAGGAATTTAATGTATACGCATATGTATATATTAACATATGTATTTAAATTAATGTTTAATAGTATATGTATTAGTATATATTTAATTAATGTGTATAGTATAGTGTATGTTTAGAATATTGTATGTATTGATAAATTGGTAAATGCTATATATATTTTGAATATTGTATTGTATTTTTCATATAGACTATGTGTATTAAATATGTATTATTTTGGTATAAATGTATAAATATGTAAATACGTATTTGATATATGTTAATATATAAATATACGTATTTTGGAAAATGTGCAACTATAGCAAGTAATTTATATTGGTATATATTTTAGATATATTTCATGAATTATGTTTATACATATATACATACAAGTATTATTTTATTATGTTTATATGCAAGTATTATTTTATTTTTAAGTATATATTTATACATATATCTATTATTGAAATTGATGGAAATGATATGTAATCAGTTAATGAGATGTTTATTTAAATATGTATCCCTACTAGTTGACCCTAGCTGACTAGTGCCCTGCCTGGCATGACCCTGAGGCCAGTGTTTATAGACTGTGTGTTAGGATAGCACCTGATACAAGTGTTATCATTGTGATTTGTTTATAGGACTGTTGGTTCACCCAGGGGATACTCTGGAACAGGACATCAATAATTACCAGCTAAGGACCCAAGGCAAGTACATTCTCTGATAATTTCCAATTGTTGATAATTCCTATAAATTCAATAATCTAGAAATGTTACATCTGAATCCTTGACACTGTGCTACACGGACTAGTATAGCTTGGATCTGCAGTCATGAGATGTTACCTCGATTATCGTATTGACATAGTATACGACATGTATATTAGACATCGTACATGATAGATTGGACTTGCTCGTATATCGTGATGTGTCATGGTTGGATCTACAGTACTAGTTGGGGGCGGGAAAGTAGTTAGTAAGAAATGTGATCATAACCTCTTATTGTAGTGTAGAACAATGTAAGTGTTAATCATGCTCTTCACATATGATTAGCCAGGCCCTGTAGCTATCGTACATGTTCCCAAGCCGATCACATTTCGAAAGTACTATTTCAAACACTTAGAATAGATTACAGTTCCCTATTTTAAATCATATACCACCTCACCCGTATATGATACTGTACCTTGTTCTTTTCATTTTCTTATATGCACTGACTGTATCATATTGCCCATTGCCTGTCTCTTTACATTACCTGTCTCTCTATTTTGCCATTACATTATTTTACTGTCTTCTCAGTATCTAGCATTATATATTATTGTATTATAGTCCTTATCAATTATATGGAACTCTTATTTGAGATTTGTACTTTGCTCCTTCCTGACTGGAAACATTTTTCCAGACTATGCCTTAGAGGACCGCTGTCCGACACTTTATGGACCATATGGTGAGTAGCTGCAGACTTGGTAGTTTAGTTATGATTCCTGAAGGTTTAGCCAGAATTATTATTTTTGTTAGTTCTTTAAGAAGACTATTTTGGTACCGGATTTGTCTCCGGCATTTTATTGAGACTTGGATATTTGTTGAGTTAAGTTTTACCTTTGGACTTGTGTTGTATTTAATTTTGTTCGATATCTTATCGTGCTATCATCCTGTGATTGAGTATGTGTTCATTTTATTTATGTCATCCGTGCCTCCTTATGGAGATTTGATGATTGTATGAGCTTGGCTAGATAGTATCAAGAACTTGACAGCGTTCTACCGTCGATGCTGCGGCGTAGGCTGGACGTACCCACGCACTCGTGCCCCTAAACCGGGTGTGGGTCGTGACACGTTTTTACTGGTGGCCCATGCAGGTCAGACTTCGCGAGTTGTGCGATGTCGTAGTAGTGTGGCATCCTTGTTATACTACTGCGTGCCTGCGATAGGATCTAGGACATAGGATACTAGGACGAGAGCGAATACTCAATCACAATTCCTTGAGAGATTCCTGGGATGACCCCTGAGAATCTTATTTTTAATTCTAATTTAAAATCATTCCCTTGTTCCGTCCATTCTCACTTGTTGATTGTTGATCAGGTATTAAATTAGGATCTTGGTTTCATCATATTGTTTGATTTCATATTAAGATGATTTTGCAGACTGATTTATGTATTATTTGATGACACATGTCGATGAGGACAGCGAGGAAGATTAACACTAGGACTATTGGATTACTAGATATGGATTTAAATTGTAAATTGAAGCTTGAAAATGAATTGCATTTTAGAATTTTGAGAAGTTGAGATATTATGTTATTAAAATTTATTTTGAGGAATTCAGATTTGATTCAATGAACATAGACAAAGCTGTAAGGATTTTGAGTGATTAAATTTTTGTTTCAGTATTTAAATAATTAACCTTGAGGAAAGTATATGCATTTTACTTAAAATTTATTCGAGGAGTTAGTTTCGAGGACTTTATTTGGAGGATAAAATCTTATAGTGAGAGAGATATATTAGTATATAGTAGATGAGGTACATATGTAAGTATATGTTGGCTTGAGCATGATTGAGATTTCACTGCCAACTGGCTTAGGTGTTCATCTAGGATTATATTGGAGAGAGAAGTACTTAGTATGATGTGTTGTATTTGATATGCACTTGAGTGATAAGGATAACTAGTATCAACGGTTGTAGTAGGTAAGGAAGCTAGCAGTGAGTATGTTCTAGTAGAACTGTGGTACCTAGAGGGATAGAGGTATCAGACCATGGATGTATCTTTGACCTATGCAATCACAACTAGGGTTTATTTCCAATCTATTTATCTTGAATGTTGCTTCTCTTTAGAACTGTACTGTCCTTCCTTGATGATATCGCATTTTTGCCTAAATTGATTCTTTTGGATCTGTCTTCAGGATGTCGCCGCAGACACGGTCTATGAGAGCGGGAACATCAGCTTTAGAGGGGCCTGCCACCTCTCCACCTGAGAGACATACAACCGTAGTTCCTCCTACATCTCCGATGCACGTAGGAGTATCTGCACTTTTCGGGGATCCCACTCCCCCACCTGTTCAGAAGATTGCCGCAGCTGTGACGGATAACCTTCCTCCTCCACCGACTCCGATTCCCGGAGGTTTGCCCATTGACGGGACACAGATGTTTACCTTGATCCAGGGCATGGTAGATGCCCAGAGAGTGATGGCAGACGCTCAGCGAGTTCAAGCTGAGGCTTAGAGAGTGCAAGCAGAAACGCACCAGGCACAAACCGAGCTGATAAAAGAAAACATGGAGAATGCTCATCAGGTGACTCTCCAAGCTTTGGAGAGAGTAGCACAGTACCAGCAGTTTCCTGGCCAGCAGCAACAGAGATCAGGCACTATAGTGGACTTCAAGAGGATGATGCCTCGAGAGTTTAAAGGCACCGAAGGGATACTCTACGTTGACGACTGGCTAGAGGATATAGAAAGGAGCCTACGATTGACCCAGATTCCGGAGAACTTGCAGATAGAAGCCGCTGGCAGTCAGATGTTCGATATCGCACTCATGTGGTATCGCACGGAGCCGAGAATTACTGCGTAAGGACTTACTTGGGAGACCTTCAAGGAGCTCTTCAAGGAGAAGTTCTTTCCCGACGTGGCATTGGGAACCTTGGAAAGTCAGTTTCATGACTTGGTTCAAGGAAACATGTTGGTCGACGAGTACGCTGCAGAATTCTGTCGATTGAGCCATTTTGCATCGTCTATGATTCGGGACCCAGGAGATCGAGCCCAAAAATTTAGAAAGGGACTGACGAGAGAGATTAGGTCACGCACTTCTGGTCGTCGTACCGCTACCTTTGAGGCTATCTTGATGGATGCTCAGATTGCAGAAGAGGATCTGGATCTCAGGCCTAAGAGGAGTCACAATACTTTTGGAGATACAAATGGTAGCACAGGACTAGCCAAGCATCCCCGTATTCAGCACCAACAGCAGTACCAAGTACCATTTCATATTCAGCAACAACCATGGACATCTCAGCATCCACCGCAGTACTTGGTACCAGTTCCTATCCAACAACATCCAAGGGCGTATCAGTATCAACAACAGTACCAGGCACCAGTCCGTGTTCAGCAGAATCAGCAACAGCCTCCGAGAGAGACACAGCAGACTTGTCATTTCTGTAAGAAGCCAGGTCACCTTTGGGAGAGCTGTAGAACGAGGCTAGGACTTTGTTTGCACTGCGGCGCTGCGGGACATCGAGTAAGGGATTGTCTTCTAGCCCCTTATCTTTCCGGCTAGCGCAGCTTCAGATTATAGAGATCCAGTTAGGCTACCTGTAGAACCGTATATTGCTCAGCACCCGCGAAGGGAACCACCCCAACAGGGCAGGGCATTTGCGATGACGGTCGAGGAGACCAATACTGCAGGTAATGTGTTAGCAAGTTCTGTTCTTTCCTTCCTTCCGTCCCTATCTACTTGATTGATTGATTGATTCCTTAGTACAAGTTGTATGCATGATTTTCTTGTTAGAATGTAGTTAGTAGTACACCCTGCCAGAGACTGCAATACCATGACAAAAGACACCATGACCGTACATATCCCCTTAGGTTGCATGTTGTATGATTGTAGGAAGATTTTTTTGACCAGGATTATTGGGGTTTGACCATGACGAAGATTCAGGAAGGAGTTATGACTTGACAAGAGAGACAAGATGATTAAAATTCGAGGATACATTGATTTAAATAGAGGGTTAAGGAATTAACATTGCATAATTAATGGTTTATTAATTCCAGGAAGATTATGACATGTTTAAATTGGTTATAAAAATTTGGAAATTTTGGGAGATTATCAATAATTTTATTTGATTGCAAGTTATGAATTTTAGAATTTTATATTATGGATGATATTAGAGAATCTTCAAGTATCTCATTGTTGAGTATTTTGAGAAGAGAAAATCGAGAAATAAAATCAATGATGGATTAATGTTTAAATTTAAACTTTGTGGGACGAGATTTACATTTCTATATGTGCATTGATTAAAAATCAAATTGGAAGAGTGGATATTAAATTCTGAGTATTGGATTATTAACTAAAACTTTCAAGGAAAATTTTAATAAAAATGGACTTTGATTTTATTCCGAGGATTTTTCAGGAATGCAATAATTTCAAAATTTTTTAAAATTGTGGGAAGACATTGTGGATTATTACCTGATTTCATGGACGATGAATTTAAATTTGAGGGAAATGATAATGTGTACGATAAACGCTACTATGAGGATTTTAAATTTCGAAGACGAAATTCTTTTAAGGAGGGTAGACTTGTCACTACCACATTCCGAAAACAGGGATAATTTTGACTTTTTATAATATTTAAATATTATAGTAGTTACAATTAAGTAATTGCATGATAAGTATTTTATTTAAAATGATTATGTGATGTGTAATTAAATATAGTATTAGATGCAGTGCTCATTTATTTTGAGCTAGCAGACTTGACCTAGAAGCCCAGTAGAAGAACACCTGTCGGAATTATGGAATTTTGTATTTAATTATTTATTTAGAATTTAATTATGGAAGATTGTAATTAATTACTGTATTTTAATTAATTATTGCGCATTGCCTTTGCTTCGATATTTGGAGCGCTATCCTGACTTTTGTCTTCCAACGAATTTCATAATCTTGCCCTAGACATGCCCGCCTTTCATTCTGCTATTTTTTCAACTCATAATTATGCTCTCTGTGCATTATTTCTAGCCGCACAAAAATCGTCGCGGACGTTATTTAATAAATCTCTATTTTGTATCGTTGTGCGTTCCAATTGAAATTGGGGACAATCTTGACCTATTTTTCGTGCGGCCCAAATTAGGGAAATATTCTGTTCTGAGTCTTCTTCATTATTGGTATTGATGACCTGACCTGATTTTGGCCCCATGTCCTCCTAATTAATTTTAGAACACAACTTGCATTTATTTCTAATTAAATTGAGGATACTATTTAAACCAATTCTGAAAATCCTAATTTAATTCCAGTGCCCAACAAATTGAGCCCATACTGATCATATAGCGCCCCTGACCCTACAAAACACCGGACACCGAATCGCCCGTCAAATTTTTGTCATTTCATGCGACTGTGCAAATACCCAAATTTAAGGGGGCTAATTTGTAAATTGGCATTTTGGTGTCAACACCCATTTGATTAAACCAATGAGGAATCCCTAATATTTTTATCCTCACCCTCAATCCTACATGAATTAAATTTCCTCATGACAAATCTGGACCACTCATTCTATGGGTCCATCCTCACCATTAGATTCACACACCCTCTCTTTATTTAATGTCCCATCAAACCCTAATCCCTAGAAAACCTAGGTAGCCTCCTCACAAACCCCCACATTCCTCTCTCCAACGTAGCCTCCTTCCTTCCAAATTTCTTTCCTCCTCTTCTTCTCTTTTCTTTTCTTCTTCTCTTCCTTCTCCTTCTTCCTTTCTCCTTCTTCTTTATTTTTTATTGTATTCAAAAAAAAAAAAGGGGGGGGGAACACTGTGCATTTTCCCCCTTATACTGTCAACCCGGCGGCTGCCCCTTGTGCACCCGGCGCTCCATTCTCTCCGGCCGGCCAAGCTTCACCCATCACCACCTGCATCCTCCACTTACACCACCATCTCCATCTATCATCATCATCAGCGACTCCACCACCATTAATCCCGTCGACGAGAACCCACCACCACCACTCTCGTCATCAACCCGGCGGCCAACCACCCAGGCCCGACCCGCTGTGACTGCACCCCGACTTCCCTGTGCTCCGGCGACCGAGCTCCCTCGACCGGCGGCCTATCTCCGGCCAGGCGACCCGACGGCTGCTCCTCCCCACTCTTCTTCCCGCTGCGAGTCCCCCTCCGCCTCTGCATCCCCTCCGCCGTAGCAGTTCTCCGGCGGCCTGCTGCTCCTCCCTCTGCGGTGAGCCGACAGCCAACCCCCTCTCCCCGGCGCTCCGACGAAGTCCCTCCGGTCCGACACCACTGCTACTCTCATCTCCACCCTACGGCTGCACCTCCGGTTGTGCTCTTCCCCATCTCCTCCCTCTGCGCTTCTTCCCTCCGGCGAGCCTCTTATTCCGACCGCTCCCTGCTTCTTTCCCGGCGAGCCGACCCCGCAGCTCACATTCCCTCCGACCTCACCACCAAGCACCCCGACCCGTCGGCCAGTTCTCCCTCCGGCCAAGCCGGCAGCCACCTAGTAAGCTCCTCCTTCCCTCTTCCCCTTTCCCTGTAATTAGCATTGTACATGTATGGGTTATTTAATATGTATATGTATGGTTTAATTAGCATTGTATATGTATGAGTTAATTAATATGTATTTGTGTGTATATAAATAGTATTATTTAATTAATGCTTTAAAAATGTGAATATAATGTATGTAAGTATGTATGTAGGAATTTAATGTATACGTATATGTATATATTAACATATGTATTTAAATTAATGTTTAATAGTATATGTATTAGTATATATTTAATTAATGTGTATAGTATAGTGTATGTTTAGAATATTGTATGTATTGATAAATTGGTAAATGCTATATATATTTTGAATATTGTATTGTATTTTTTATATAGACTATGTGTATTAAATATGTATTATTTTGGTATAAATGTATAAATATGTAAATACGTATTTGATATATGTTAATATATAAATATACGTATTTTGGAAAATGTGCAACTATAGCAAGTAATTTATATTGGTATATATTTTAGATATATTTCATGAATTATGTTTATACATATATACATACAAGTATTATTTTATTATGTTTATATGCAACTATTATTTTATTTTTAAGTATATATTTATACATATATCTATTATTGAAATTGATGGAAATGATATGTAATCAGTTAATGAGATGTTTATTTAAATATGTATCCCTACTAGTTGACCCTAGCTGACTAGTGCCCTACCTGGCATGACCCTGAGGCCAGTGTTTATAGACTGTGTGTTAGGATAGCACCTGATACAAGTGTTATCATTGTGATTTGTTTATAGGACTGTTGGTTCACCCAGGGGATACTCTTGAATAGGACATCAATAATTACCAGCTAAGGACCCAAGGCAAGTACATTCTCTGATAATTTCCAATTGTTGATAATTTCTATAAATTCAATAATCTAGAAATGTTACATCTGAATCCTTGACACTGTGCTATACGGACTAGTATAGCTTGGATCTGCAGTCATGAGATGTTACCTCGATTATCGTATTGACATAGTACACGACATGTATATTAGACATCGTACATGATAGATTGGACTTGCTCGTGTATCGTGACGTGTCATGGTTGGATCCACAGTACTAGTTGGGGGCGGGGAAGTAGTTAGTAAGAAATGTGATCATAACCTCTTATTGTAGTGTAGAACAATGTAAGTGTTAATCATGCTCTTCACATATGATTAGCCAGGCCCTGTAGCTATCGTACATGTTCCCAAGCCGATCACATTTCGAAACTACTATTTCAAACACTTAGAATAGATTACAGTTCCCTATTTTAAATCATATACTACCTCACCCGTATATGATACTGTACCTTGTTCTTTTCATTTTCTTATATGCACTGACTGTATCATATTGCCCATTGCCTGTCTCTTTACATTACCTGTCTCTCTATTTTGCCATTACATTATTTCACTGTCTTCTCAGTATCTAGCATTATATATTATTGTATTATAGTCCTTATCAATTATATGGAACTGTTATTTGAGATTTGTACTTTGCTCCTTCCTGACTGGAAATATTTTTCCAGACTATACCTTAGAGGACCGCTGTCCGACACTTTATGGACCATATGGTGAGTAGCTGCAGACTTGGTAGTTTAGTTATGATTCCTGAAGGTTTAGCCAGAATTATTATTTTTGTTAGTTCTTTAAGAAGACTATTTTGGTACCGGATTTGTCTCCGGCATTTTATTGAGACTTGGATATTTGTTGAGTTAAGTTTTACCTTTGGACTTGTGTTGTATTTAATTTTGTTCGATATCTTATCGTGCTGTCATCCTGTGATTGAGTATGTGTTCATTTTATTTATGTCATCCGTGCCTCCTTATGGAGATTTGATGATTGTGTGAGCTTGGCTAGATAGTATCAAGACCTTGACAGCGTTCTACCGTCGATGCTGCGGCGTAGGCTGGACGTACCCACGCACTCGTGCCCCTAAACCGGGTGCGGGTCGTGACAGACTTTCAGAGGCTCGCTTGACGTATCGCTCTACCGAGGCAAATCATCGCTAAGGTGGGTGGCTACGGTGAACTTGTCTTTGCTTAGCCAGCACACATAAAATCTGGAATATTTTATGCTAGTCGCTAGGTGAATCACCCCTGCATGCTAATAATTCTAACGCACCTAGCTAAGGGAATAATCCCAACTCATATTGCTTATGCTAGAACATGGAAACCAAAATATTGCTTATATACAGACCCTCGCATGCCAAGTTCTCTAATGATCTAACTCTCGGCTTACCTTCGGGTCCGAGCAAACATGTTTACTTGTGTTCCTTAGAAACGCATGCTTGTCTGCTTTAAAGTTGCCTTGTTTTTATTCAAACCTCGGAAGACCACCAAGCAGTCGTTCCGTGCATGATTTTACCTGTAAGTGTCTAAGACCGTTGGGTCATCAGGCAGCCCCGAACCAGGGGAATGCATCAAGACAAGTCAATCACTATACAGAATCAAGATTCAAGTATCTCGTGTTCTCGTGTTCAAAGTGCACTTGCGTCCTCAAGTTCCAGTGCACTCATGTTCCCGTGTATCTCGTGATAATTAACAGACCCAACAATTGCATGTCGCGGATAACCTGTGCACAAGGTATTGATTGTTCAAGTTCCTGCGGACGGTTACCTGGGCACCGGAGCTGATCCGATCCGGACGGAACTTTCTGATAGTCGCACGTGAGTGGGCGGCATGGAGTGAACGTCCCATGGCCTAGCGTCTCGCTCCATACCGTCCCGGGCGAGGTGACGTGTAGCGATACAAGACCTCTCGCACCCAACCGCCCTGAGACTATAACGGTCCTTTATGGCTATGCCAGCGACTAACGTTCATATAGATAAGTCATCCTCGCTTAGCGGCTATCCGCATGCGAGTCATTACATCGCATCAAGAAACAACTAAACACCTGAACGATCATGTTAAAATGACCCTCATGTTTGCATATGCTATGCCTCCTGAATGCTTATACTTGTCCGTGCTTGAATTAACAAGTTTTGCCTCAATGTTTGCCTTGGACAGGGAAGGAGATGGTAAGTTGGCAAGTCTCGCCGTGTTTTCTCTCATGTTGCATGGCGCACTGCCATACACGTTAGGCTATTCAATATTTGCATGAAACTGATCCTAAGGCAACTAGAAAGACAACTTAATAGTTGTGCACGGAACCTGTATTACGTGTTTGGATTTGTCGAACGGGCGAGTAGCTTCCCCACCAGTGCATTCAATGTACTGATAATCCACCAGTTTGTATGCAGGGTACGGAAGAACCTCGTTCGGTGCGGATGCCTCCAACGTGCGTGCTAAGACGTGGACATCACTCCGAAGCAACGGTGCGTCCGGGACTGAAGCATATATACAAGACATAATGTTGTGAACATAGCCCGAACTCGCCTGATCATCGCCTGTACAATCATTCCATAATTGTAGCCACTTGGCACAATTTTATGTTTCAGAGAGAGGCTTGAGCGACTTGTAATCTCGGCTATACGCCGCCTGTAACACATGTTCATATCAATAAAAGAGCTTGCCTTACTTCAACTTGTGTTTCAATGCTTCCGCTATATTTGTCAACTCAGAGAACTTGTTACCGATCGCCTATGCGTTCATGACTCTGCTACACTCGGACAATCTGTGCGACTCTGTGGCTTAGAACTCTTACCGCCAGCCAATGAATCACGGCCTTGCACGGGCGCGGTTCACGCTCGTGCGGCATCACGCCCGGATGGGTCAAGCGATCGTTCCGCGGGAGCGCTGGCGAGGGTGATTACCGCCTAGCGGGAATGGCCGATTTGCCTGCGGGAGATCGTGGCGTGACATAGTGGTATCAGAGCCTGGCTTCTACGCCTTTGGACTCGATTCGATATCTCTGTTTCAAAATCTCGTTCGTGGGTTATGTGCACGCTCTCTCTCAATGCCTCGATGGGATGTTCCAACAATAAGTCTAAATACTTTCAAAATACGTTTTGAATGATATGATTGCTTGTTTGGTTGTATGTTGCGAGTGGCCTTTGTGCCAACCTGTGCGAACCCTTGAGAGTATCGCTTGTAGCTTGTCCGATTTTTACTAACTCTAAGTTTGGTTGAATGCATCTATTCGAGGGATGCCTTGAACTAGTGCACCATCCAAGACTTAAGAAAAGGTGAAATTCGAGTGCTGAGACTTCGCTATAACTAAGCTGGTTGACGTGCTCACACTAGAAATGCATGTCGAAGGTGCACACGATCCAGTCTAAGCGATATGCTGATTTCGACGCTTGTGCAAGTGAATATCCAAATGAACAAGTACAACGACTTGTCTAGGTTGCCTCAACCCTAGATTACTGCTTGTCCTCAGTAAGTCTCGAGGACGAGACTTTTTCTGAGTTGGGTAGGATGTAACACCCCGTTCCGCTCAAGCGGACTGCCATCTCAAACAGAAATAGTGTAACTGTCCCGACTCGCCTTGCCTCAACGAGAAGCAAAAAGATATCCAGACTTGTCCCTACAGGAATCCGGCTTGGACTTTCAGAGGCTCGCTTGACGTATCGCTCTACCGAGGCGAATCATCGCTAAGGTGGGTGGCTACGGTGAACTTGTCTTTGCTTAGCAAGCACACATAAAATCCGGAATGTTTCATGCTAGTCGCTAGGTGAATCACCCCTGCATGATAATAATTCTAACGCACCTAGCTAAGGGAATAATCCCAACTCATATTGCTTATGCTAGAACATGGAAACCGAAATACTGCTTATATACAGACCCTCGCATGCCAAGTCCTCTAACGATCTAACTCTCGGCTTACCTTCGGGTCCGAGCAAACATGTTTACTTGTGTTCCTTAGAAACGCATGCTTGTCTGCTTTAAAGTTGCCTTATTTTCATTCAAACCTCGGAAGACCACTAAGCAGTCGTTTCGTGCATGATTTTACCTGCAAGTGTCTAAGACCGTTGGGTCATCAGGCAGCCCCGAACCAGGGGAATGCATCAAGACAAGTCAATCACTGTACAGAATCAAGATTCAAGTATCTCCTGTTCTCATGTTCAAAGTGCACTTGCGTCCTCAAGTTCCAGTGCACTCATGTTCCCGTGTATCTCGTGATAATTAACAGACCCAAGAATTGCATGTCGCGGACAACCTGTGCACAAGGTATTGATTGTTCAAGTTCCTGCAGATGGTTACCGGGGCACCGGAGCCGATCCGATCCGGACGAAACTTTCTGATAGTCGCACGTGAGTGGGCGGCATGGAGTGAACGTCCCATGGCCTAGCGTATCGCTTCATACCATCCCGGGCGAGGTGACGTGTAGCGATACAAGACCTCTCGCACCCAACCGCCCTGAGACTATAACGGTCCTTTATGGCTATGCCAGCGACTAACGTTCATATAGATAAGTCATCCTCGCTTAGCGGCTATCCGCATGCGAGTCATTGCATCGCATCAAGAAACAACTAAACACCTGAACAATCATGTTAAAATGACCCTCATGTTTGCATATGCTATGCCTCCTGAATGCTTATACTTGTCCGTGCTTGAATTAACAAGTTTTGCCTCAATATTTGCCTTGGACAGGGAAGGAGATGGTAAGTTGGTAAGTCTCGTCGTGTTTCCTCTCATGTTGCACGGCGCACTGCCATACACGTTAGGCTATTCAATATTTGCATAAAACTGATCCTAAGGCAACTAGAAAGACAACTTAATAGTTGTGCACGGAACCTGTATTACGTGTTTGGATTTGTCGAGCGGGCGAGTAGCTTCCCCACCAGTGCATTCAATGTACTGATAATCCACCAGTTTGTATGCAGGGTGCGGGAGAACCTCGTTCGGTGCGGACGCCTCCAACGTGCGTGCTAAGGCGTGGATATCACTCCGAAGCAATGGTGCATCCGGGACTGAAGCACATATACAAGACATAATATTGTGAACATATCCCAAACTCGCCTGATCATCGCCTGTACAATCATTCCATAATTGTAGCCACTTGGCACGATTTTATGTTTCAGAGAGAGGCTTGAGCGACTTGTAATCTCGGCTATACGCCGCCTGTAATACATGTTCATATCAATAAAAGAGCTTACCTTACTTCAACTTGTGTTTCAATGCTTCCGCTATATTTGTCAACTCAGAGAACTTGTTACCGATCGCCTATGCGTTCATGACTCCGCTACACTCGTACAATCTGTGCGACTCTGTGGCTTAGAACTCTTACTGCCAGCCAATGAATCACGGCCTTGCACGGGCGCGGTTCACGCTCGTGCGGCATCACGCCCAGATGGGTCAAGCGATCGTTCCGCGGGAGCACTGGCGAGGGTGATTCCCGCCTAGCAGGAACGGCCAATTTGCCTACGGGAGATCGGAGCGTGACATAGTTGTCACGACCCGCACCCGGGGTAAGGGTACTAGTCGGAAACAACGCCCAGCCTACGCCGCAGAATCGGCGGTAGAACGCTGTCTAGAAAGTCTATCTAATATAATGAACCACCAAAAGATAGTGTACTCAATCACAGAACTAAGATAGAATGAACACGAATCAGATAAGAATAGAATAGTCACAATACAATTCATGAGTCTAAAATAATACATCAATGAGTCTGAAAAAATACAGAAATATGCTGGAAACAAATTCAGTACAAAAGAATACTACAAAACTATAAAGCTACAACTCCAGGGTCAACTGTCTCAGTTGGGATAAGTCCCTCTTGAGCCAGGGTCTCAGAATCTAAACCCACAACATCCTGGGGTCCATAATAGGTAGGGTACTCCTCAGTGTCATCTAGAAAAATATATCCAGTCAGGAAAGGAGCAGAGTACAACCTAACAGCAGTTCTCAAACAATGATAAAAACTATGTAACAGTAAATAGCTGTGGATAAACAAGATGCATAAATAGAGACAAGAATGTAGAGACAATAAGGAAATACTGGAAAAAAATACAATAATGAACAATATGCTGATGGAACAAGAATACTAATGACTAAGTGTGTGAGTACTAGCTTTAACATGTGATCGGCTTAGGAACTTGCACAAGAGTATAATGGCCTGGCTGATTATACGTGCGGTGTATGATCAACACTCACAAGGAACAAGACATGCACAAGGAGGGTATGATCACATATCTACACTAAAATACTCCCCACCCCAACTGGCATAATAGATCCAACCACGGTACGTTATGGCACTAGATTCCCCAAGAAGATAGCTAGTCTCCCCGAGAATTGGTGTCTGTACATGTACAAGATAACCAATGAAACAATACTTGCACCATATACACCATATACCAAGGAATAACATCTCATGACGAGATCCGGATATACCAATCCGTGTAACCATAGTGTCGAGAGAAACATGTAAATCTACACTAGATACAACGAACATAGAGGATATCATAAATGAGAAACTATCAGAGAATGTACTCGCCTGAAGTCCAATGAACAGTCTCACAAATGTCTGACTCGGTGCCTCGAAGACCTAGATATGGAATACCATATTAATACAAGGTCCCGGAAAGAGAACAAGTCGAACTAGGCAATTTCTAGGTCAATAAGTCAATTCTAAGTCAAAAGTCAACTATGGTCAACTCTAAAGTCCACTAAAGTCAAACATGGTCAAACCCAAAGTCAACCTCACAAGACATCTATAAAATAATATAGAGATAAACTACAATAATTTAGGAATCAAATTAGATTCAAAAAGAACTCACACAAAGTATACTAATAATATAATTAATATATACCCTAAAATAATATATATACAACCCAACATTTATATAAATAACATAATATATTATTACAATTATTATTCCTCACAAAATACATATATATACATATATATATATATACAATTATAATATATAATATATACATTAAATCTGTCAAAGCGTCATTGAAAAACAATGAATAAAATAGGATTAAATCAAAACAGTTTAAATAGTGACAGTCGGGACTGTCACCGAAGGACTGTCACCGAAACCCAAATAATAAACTGCCATTGCTTTGGTTTTCGCTGACAGTTAAACTGTCGCGGAAAAGCGTCGCAGAAAAGCTGCTGTTTCCCGCTGCTGCAATTAATGACATGTTTGTCATTAATTGCCCGAAGGCTACAGCGGCTGCTATTAGTCGGCTAATTAATGACAGTTTTTTACTGTCATTAATTCACTGTCACTAAAACAAGTTGTATATATATAATTATATATATAAAAACAGAATATATAAATAATATATATATATATATATATAAACAGAATATATAAAACAGTAAATATATATATATATAAACCATTAATACAAAAATGTACATATATATATTAATATACACATAAACTTATACCTTCAAATATTTAACAAAGAACATATAATTTACATGGCTAGAAGCACACCTAAAATATTTACATTAATATCCAAATAATTACATAATAATTATAAATAATATAATTACACAATTAAACATACAAATATATTTTATAAAACATTTTATGTATAAATTATATTATTTAACAAGTAGTAACATATATATTTGCATGCAAGAAAGCTACATATTATATTGTACATTATATTAGCACACCCAAAATATAGATCTATGCTACAATAATTACTATAATAAATACACAAAATAAATATTTAATATCCATATATATATACACTAATTATAAATGAAGAATTGAACCACAATTAATTAGATCTATGCAAAAATACACACAATTGGAGAGTATCTCACCGTATCCCACTAGATCTAGGATACGCATGCGACACGAGTCCAACACACAACCAAATGCACCCCGAAGGACACAAACAAATCACAAATAATATTTATGAACAAATCAAAGCGTCAAAAGTAGATCTATGTGTCCGTGTCAAAATACGACATGTTCAAAGCCCCGTGTCGGAGGAAAACCCCCAAATGACACGTATCACCAAATAGTTGGGATACGAACCACAAGTATCCCAATATGGACACGACACTAGCCTCAAACACAAATCTCATGTTTAATTGATCTATAGGATCAATTGACACACACAACAAAATATAAATTCGGAATTCCAACAAAATTGGCACAAAAAGCACCATAACTTTCTCCATGGGTCTCCTATGAACACAAAACAAAGTCCTATGGGTAGTACATACATATAGGTTGATTTTACATGATTAAATCTCAGATTTAGAAGCTATTTAAATGGGAAAATCTGAATTATACCTATTGGGAGATGGATTCCCAATGAAACTTCCAATTGAGATGAACTTGCTTCCAAATTGTAGATCCTTGCTCCTCTTTGTAGATCCTTGCTTTCTTCTTCTAGATCCTTGCTTTCTCCTTCTCTAATGGTGAATTGGGAAGAATTTGGAATGAATTTGGTAGGGAATTGGATTGGGAATGGAGAGAATTTGGTAGTGGGAAAATTCTAGATCTAGATTTGGAATGAAATGGGAGGAGAGAGAAATCTCCCCCCCTCCTATATAGGCCGGCCATAGCCCCTCCCCCAAGCAATGGTAAAATATCCAATGTACCCCTTGGGGCCTCTCATGAAGAAATAATTAAGTAAGGAAGCTTCTAGTCTAATCATTTAATTAATTTAATCCATCTCCTTAACTATGGGCTTTCTAAATGGGCCAAATCTAACTATTTAATTCATGTTGGTCCATGGGTCCAAACTAAACTAGTTGGGTCCACTAAAATAAGTCTAAAATAATTAAATAATAACTAACAACAATTAAATAATACAACAAATAATTATTTACCATGCACAATATTTATTTAAATAGGAAATTACCAAAATACCCTTTCCTAGAAAATGTGGTAGTGACAAGTCTACCCTCCTTAAAATAATTTCGTCCTCGAAATTCAAAGACGAAAACTACCCCCAGAAAATCATAGAACAGAACTAAAGAATCACAACTAACTAATGAACAGAACATAACAATGAACAGGACATAACTAGAAATAACATACCTCAAGGTACAAACAAATATGGATAACGCTCTCGCATGTCATCCTCTCTCTCCCAGGTAGACTTCCCCGGAGAGTGATGCCTCCATGCGACGCGCACCAAAGGAATAGTCTGGTTCCTCAGCACCTTCTCTCTCCGATCCAGAATCTCAACTGGCTGCTCTGGATAGCTAAGAGTAGGGCCCACCTCTATCTCCGAGTGATCCAATACATGACTAGGATCTGCCACGTATCGTTTCAACTGCGACACATGAAACATGTTGTGCACTCCCTCCAATGCAGGTGGCAAGTCTAGTCTATAAGCAACTGCACCGACCCTCTCTAGAATAGTGAAAGGTCCGATGAATCGCGGACTAAGCTTTCCGCCTCCACCGAAGCGAATCGTGCCTCGTGTCGGAGAAATCCTCAGAAACACCAAACCACCCACCTAGAACAAAACACCATCTTAAGAACTTAATCTATAACAAACAAGAATAAGCACAAACAAAATCTAAACTATACCTCAAACTCCAAAGGTCTCCGATGGCTATCGGCCCAATGCCGCTGTCTGTCCTGCGCCACTCGAAGTCTGTCTCTGATCAAATGAACCTTCTCCGATGCATCCACAACCATCTCTGGCCCAAGCAAAACTCTCTCTCCAACATCGTCCCAAGACAAAGGAGTACGACACCTCCGACCATATAGAGCTTCAAAAGGTGATATCTCTATACTGGCCTGGTAACTGTTGTTGTAAGCAAACTCTACCAAATGGAGATGGTCCTCCCAAGAACCCCCAAAATCTAGTACACAAGTGTGCAACATATCCTCGAGAGTCTGAATAGTCCTCTCTGACTGCCCATCTGTCTGGGGATGATATGCAGTACTGAACTTGAGCTGAGTGCCAAAACTCTCCTGCAAACTCCTCCAGAAATGAGAAGTGAAACGACTATCCCGATCTGAGACTATGCTGACGGGAACTCCATGTATCCTAACGATCTGCCTCACATACATCTCTGCCAGCTTCTCCGTAGACAAACCCACCTTGAAAGGCAAAAAGTGGGCCGACTTGGTCAATCTATCAACAATGACCCAAATTGCGTCTTTTCCTCCTGGAGATCGTGGTAGTCCGGACACAAAATCCATAGTAATGTGTTCCCACTTCCACTCTGGAATGGGTAATGGCTGAAGTAAACCTCCTGGCCTCTGCCTCTCGGCTTTCACCTGCTGGCACACTAAGCATCTGGATACAAACTGTGCCACTTCCCTCTTCATGCCATACCACCACACACTCTCTCGCATATCCCGATACATCTTGTTAGCACCTGGATATATGGAATACTGAGAGCGATGCGCTTCCTGCAATATCTCCTCTCGCAACTCCCCACTAGGCACACACAATCTAACTCCATGCCTCAAAGATCCATCCTCTGCAATAGTAAAATCATCCTCCAATCCTGCTCTCACCTGAGCTCTGATACTCCTCAAAGATACGTCATCATACTGTGCTGCCTTGATCCTATCCATCAAATCTGAATGTATCTGCAATCCCCACATCTGCATAGCACCACCCGGAACAATCACCTCAATGCCCAAGCTCTCCAAGTCCTCCAATAAATATCGATCCTGCGTCAAGAACATAGCTACCGAATACCTGCTCAAAGCATCGGCAACTACATTGGCCTTCCCAGGATGATATTGCAAAGAGATATCAAAATCCTTCATCAGTTCCAACCACCGACGCTGCCTTATGTTCAACTCCTTCTGCGTGAAAACGTACTTCAAGCTTTTGTGGTCTGTGAAGATCTCCACACGCTCTCCGTACAAATAATGTTTCCACAACTTCAGGGCAAATATGACAGCTGTCAACTCCAAATCATGGGTAGGATAGTTCTTTTCATGAGGACGCATTTGCCTGGATGCATAGGCAATCACTTTCCCATGCTGCTGAAGAACACAATCTAAACCCTTTCCCGATGCATCACTATAAATAGTGAAACCTCCGGACCCTGATGGCAATGTCAAAATAGGAGCAGACGTTAACCTCTTCTTCAACTCCTCAAAAGCAGCCTGGCAATCTTCCGTCCAAACAAACTCCACATCCTTCCTTGTGAGTCTGGTCATCGGCTCGGCAATCCTCGAAAAATCTTGCACAAACTTTCTGTAGTAGCCTGCCAATCCCAAGAAACTCCTGATCTCTGCTACCGAACTCGGAGTCTTCCAAGATTCCACTGCTGAAATTTTCTTCGGATCCACTGAAATACCATCACCAGTCACAACATGCCCCAAGAATTCCACCTTGTCCAAGAAAAACTCACATTTGGACAACTTTCCATACAGCTTCTCCTTCCTCAGCACATCCAACACAATCCTCAAATGCTCCTCATGCTCCTCCGGTGTCCTCGAGTATATGAGTATGTCGTCGATGAACACCACCACGAACTTGTCAAGGTACTGGTGGAACACCTTGTTCATCAAGTTCATAAATACCGCCGGTGCATTAGTCAAACCAAACGGCATCACCATAAACTCGAACTGACCATACCGAGTTCTAAAAGCAGTCTTCGGTATGTCCTCCGGCTTCACCTTCACCTGATGGTAGCCTGATCTCAAATCTATCTTAGAAAACACCTTCGCACCACTCAACTGATCAAACAGATCATCAATCTGTGGCAAAGGATACTTATTCTTGATAGTAAGATTATTCAAAGCCCTGTAATCAATGCACATACGCACCCATCCATCCTTCTTCGGTACAAACAATACCGGGGCTCCCTATGGTGAAGAACTCGATCTGATAAACCCCTTATCCTGCAATTCGTCCACCTGCTTCTTTAACTCGACCAGCTCGCTGTTGTTTACTCTATAGACATGCTGCGAAATCGGTTCTGCACCTGGCACCAAGTCTATAGAAAATTCAACATCTCGATCTGGCGGCAATCCTGGCAATTCTTCAGGAAACACATCCAAAAATTCTGCTATCAACGGATGTGGCAACTCCTTGTCTTCCACCATAGCTCCACAAATAATGCCTTCTTCCTGCTCCGCAGCTCCTCTAGCAAACTCGAACTCTGGCTCTCCTGGCGGATCAAATAAAACTCTACCTCCTCTACAATCTATGCTAGCACGGTGCCTACTCAACCAATCCATCCCGAGTACAATGTCATAGCTCGGAAGTGGCATTACAAGTAGACACGCACTCAACTCCCGGCCTCCCAGAGTAACTCTCCGATCTTTGCAAATATCATTAACCAGGATAATGCCTCCCCCGGTCATGATCTTGCAAGTCCTAAGCAAAGACTCAGCTACCAAACCATGCTTTAGAGCAAAAGAAACAGATACAAAACTATGGGAAGCACCACTATCAAACAAAGCTAAAGCTGGAATGGAATCAAGAAGAATAGAACCTGCAATGACATCTCCGGTGGATTCCTCCTCTTCGACTGTCATAGCAAACGCTCGTCCCTGCCGAGCACCTCCCTGCTGTTGATGCTGGACAAAATGCTGCTGTTGTGTATGAAGCGGTCCCCTCGGTTGTGCTGCAGGTGGTCTCATCTGTGCCCTCGGAGCTGGAGCTGCTCCCTGAACTGCACGACGAGGACACTCCCTCAATTGATGCCCTTCAGTACCACAATACAAACAAACTCCTAGCCTCTTTCTGCAAACTTCCCAGATATGGCCGGGCTTCTTGCAGAAGCTGCATAGAGCTTGCTGTAACTGCCTCTGCTGCTGAGGTGCCTGGTGAAAAGGCGCTCTAGCTGGAGTCTGGTTCTGCTGTGGCTACTGGAAAGGTCTGGACTGGAAATGAGGACGTTTGGCAGATACTGCACTGCCGTTGGCCCCCAGAAAAGAATCACGGTCTCTCTTGGTCTTCAAACCCAGATCCCGCTTAACCTTGCGTGCCTCCGCAAGTATCTCCGAGTATGTCTCATAAAAAGACGGAATGAGAATCTTCACCTCCCAGTTTAGACCCTCTCGGAAATGAATAGCTCGAACCTCTGGCTCCCTCACCAGATACTCTGCAAATCGGCTCAGCCTACCGAACTCTGCAGCATATTCCTCCACAGACATGCTTCCCTGAATGAGACTCTCAAATTGTCTCCCCAAGTCAAGCCTGTCTATCCGGGCGAAAAACTTCTTCTTGAAAAGGTCCCTGAATACCTCCCAAGATTGTCCTGCGTCAACTAGAACCGGCTCATTCCTGAACCAGGTACGAGCGACGTCGAACAGTTGAAGTCCTACCGCCTCAACCTTCAGATCTTCAGAAAGACGGGACACCCTCATAAGACGCTCAATGTCCTCGAGCCAATCATCAGCATAGAAGATGCCCTCCGTCCCTTTGAAAACCCTAGGCTCCAGTTTCTTGAAGTCCTGAATGTTGCCTGGCCGAAGCTGAGCAACCTAAGAAACAACCTGCTGCTGGACCGGAACTCCTCTCTCAACTACAGCACGAGCAAGCTGATGAGCACTCTCGATGCCCTGCCGTAGAACGTCGGTCTGCCTCTGATGTGCCTCCGACTGAGCCCTCTGTGCCTCGAGCATCTCACGAAACAGAGTAAACATCTGTGACACCTCTGCTGGCACAGGAGGTGGAGGTGGAAGCCCCTCAGATACAGCTGGCACAGTCCTCTGAGTGGGTGGTGGACCTCCGAAAGCAGCTGACACTCCAATCACCGGAGAAGTGACTGGTGCAGGCCCTCGGGATGTCGCAGACCTCTCAGAAACTGCTCTCCCTTGCTGTAATCTAGTCTTAGGCGGCATCCTGAGACAAAGCGAAAGAAAGAATCAATATGGCACAAGATGTAAGATATTCAAGGAAAGGACAGTTTAAGAGATCAAGTATCAACGTCAAAGGAGAATAGTTGAATCAAAAGAATTTTCCTAGATGTGATTGAGTATCTCAGCCTATATCCTATATCCTATCGCAGGCTCGCAGTAGTACAACTAAGTTGTCGCACTACCACGACATCACATACTTGTGAAGCTAGACCTGCATGGGCCACCACCAAAAATGTGTCACGACCCGCACCCGGGGTAAGGGTACTAGTCGAAAACAACGCCCAGCCTACGCCGCAGAATCGGCGGTAGAATGCTGTCTAGAAAGTCTATCTAATATAATGAACCACCAAAAGATAGTGTACTCAATCACAGAACTAAGATAGAATGAACACGAATCAGATAAGAATAGAATAGTCACAATACAACTCATGAGTCTAAAATAATACATCAATGAGTCTGAAAAAATACAGAAATATGCTGGAGACAAATCCAGTACAAAAGAATACTACAAAACTATAAAGCTACAACTCCAGGGTCAACTGTCTCAGTTGGGATAAGTCCCTCTTGAGCCAGGGTCTCAGAATCTAAACCCACAACATCCTGGGGTCCATAATAGGTAGGGTACTCCTCAGTGTCATCTGAAAAAATATATCCAGTCAGGAAAGGAGCAGAGTACAACCCTAACAGCAGTTCTCAAACAATGATAAAAACTATGTAACAGTAAATAGCTGTGGATAAACAAGATGCATAAATAGAGACAAGAATGTAGAGACAATAAGGAAATACTGGAAAGAAATACAATAATGAACAATATGCTGATGGAACAAGAATACTAATGACTAAGTGTGTGAGTACTAGCTTTAACATGTGATCGGCTTAGGAACTTGCACAAGAGTATAATGGCCTGGCTGATTATACATGCGGTGTATGATCAACACTCACAAGGAACAAGACATGCACAAGGAGGGTATGATCACATATCTACACTAAAATACTCCCCACCCCGACTGGTATAATAGATCCAACCATGGTACGTTATGGCACTAGATTCCCCAAGAAGATAGCTAGTCTCTCCGAGAATCGGTGTCTGTACATGTACAAGATAACCAATGAAACAATACTTGCACCATATACACCATATACCAAGGAATAACATCTCATGACGAGATCCGGATATACCAATCCGTGTAACCATAGTGTCGAGAGAAATATGTAAATCTACACTAGATACAACGAACATAGAGGATATCATAAATGAGAAACTATCAGAGAATGTACTCGCCTGAAGTCCAATGAACAGTCTCACAAATGTCTGACTCGGTGCCTCGAAGACCTAGATATGGAATACCACATTAATACAAGGTCCCGGAAAGAGAACAAGTCGAACTAGGCAATTTCTAGGTCAATAAGTCAATTCTAAGTCAAAAGTTAACTATGGTCAACTCTAAAGTCCACTAAAGTCAAACATGGTCAAACCCAAAGTCAACCTCACAAGACATCTATAAAATAATATAGAGATAAACTACAATAATTTAGGAATCAAATTAGATTCAAAAAGAACTCACACAAAGTATACTAATAATATAATTAATATATACCCTAAAATAATATATATACAACCCAACATTTATATAAATAACATAATATATTATTATAATTATTATTCCTCAAAAAACACATATATATATACATATATATATATATACAATTATAATATATAATATATACATTAAATCTGTCAAAGCGTCATTGAAAAACAGTGAATAAAATAGGATTAAATCAAAACAGTTTAAATAGTGACAGTCGGGACTGTCACCGAAGGACTGTCACCGAAACCCAAATAATAAACTGCCACTGCTTTGGTTTTCGCTGACAGTTAAACTGTCGCGGAAAAGCGTCGCAGAAAAGCTGCTGTTTCCCGCTGCTGCAATTAATGACAGGTTTGTCATTAATTGCCCGAAGGCTACAGCGGCTGCTATTAGTCGGCTAATTAATGACAGTTTTTTACTTTCATTAATTCACTGTCACTAAAACAAGTTGTATATATATAATTATATATATAAAAATAGAATATATAAATAATATATATATATATATAAACAGAATATATAAAACAGTAAATATATATATATATAAACCATTAATACAAAAATGTACATATATATATTAATATACACATAAACTTATACCTTCAAATATTTAACAAAGAACATATAATTTACATGGCTAGAAGCACACCTAAAATATTTACATTAATATCCAAATAATTACATAATAATTATAAATAATATAATTACACAATTAAACATACAAATATATTTTATAAAACATTTTATGTATAAATTATATTATTTAACAAGTAGTAACATATATATTTGCATGCAAGAAAGCTACATATTATATTGTACATTATATTAGCACACCCAAAATATAGATCTATGCTACAATAATTACTATAATAAATACACAAAATAAATATTTAATATCCATATATATATACTAATTATAAATGAAGAATTGAACCACAATTAATTAGATCTATGCAAAAATACACACAATTGGAGAGTATCTCACCGTATCCCACTAGATCTAGGATACGCATGCGACACGAGTCCAACACACAACCAAATACACTCCGAAGGACACAAACAAATTACAAATAATATTTATGAACAAATCAAAGCGTCAAAAGTAGATCTATATGTCCGTGTCAAAATACGACATGTTCAAAGCCCCGTGTCGGAGGAAAACCCCCAAATGACACGTATCACCAAATAGTTGGGATACGAACCACAAGTATCCCAATATGGACACGACACTAGCCTCAAACACAAATCTCATGTTCAATTAATCTATAGGATCAATTGACACACACAACAAAATATAAATTCGGAATTCCAACAAAATTGACACAAAAAGCACCATAACTTTCTCCATGGGTCTCCTATGAACACAAAACCAAGTCCTATGGGTAGTACATACATATAGGTTGATTTTACATGATTAAATCTCAGATTTAGAAGCTATTTAAATGGGAAAATCTGAATTATACCTATTGGGAGACGGATTCCCAATGAAACTTCCAATTGAGATGAACTTGCTTCCAAATTGTAGATCCTTGCTCCTCTTTGTAGATCCTTGCTTCCTTCTTCTAGATCCTTGCTTTCTTCTTCTCTAATGGTGAATTGGGAAGAATTTGGAATGAATTTGGTAGGGAATTGGATTGGGAATGGAGGGAATTTGGTAGTGGGAAAATTCTAGATCTAGATTTGGAATGAAATGGGAGGAGAGAGAAATTTCCCCCCTCCTATATAGGCCGGCCATAGCCCCTCCCCCAAGCAATGGTAAAATGTCCAATGTACCCCTTGGGGCCTCTCATGAAGAAATAATTAAGGAAGGAAGCTTCTAGTCTAATCATTTAATTAATTTAATCCATCTCCTTAACTATGGGCTTTCTAAATGGGCCAAATCTAACTATTTAATTCATGTTGGTCCATGGGTCCAAACTAAACTAGTTGGGTCCACTAAAATAAGTCTAAAATAATTAAATAATAACTAACAACAATTAAATAATACAACAAATAATTATTTACCATGCACAATATTTATTTAAATAGGAAATTACCAAAATACCCTTTCCTAGAAAATGTGGTAGTGACAATAGTGGTATCAGAGCCTGGCTTCTACGCCTTTGGACTCGATTCTATATCTCTATTTCGAAAGCTCGTTCGTGGATTATGTGCACGCTCTCTCTCAATGCCTCGATAGGATGTTCCAACAATAAGTCTAAATACTTTCAAAATGCGTTTTGAATGATATGATTGCTTGTCTGGTTGTATGCTACGAGTGGCCTTTGTGCCAACCTGTGCGAACCCTTGAGAGTATCACTAGTAGCTTGTCCGATTTTCACTAACTCTAAGTTTGGTTGAATGCATCTATTCGAGGGACGTCTTGAACTAGTGCACCATCCAAGACTTAAGAAAAGGTAAAATTCGAGTGCTGAGACTTCGCTATCACTAAGCTGGTTGACGTGCTCACACTAGAAATACATGTTGAAGGTGTGCACGATCCAGTCTAAGCGATATGCTGATTTCGACGCTTGTGCAAGTGAATATCCAAATGAACAAATACAACGACTTGTCTAGGATTGCCTCAACCCTAGATTACTGCTTGTCCTCAGTAAGTCTCGAGGACTAGACTTTTTCTGAGTTGGGTAGGATGTAACACCCCGTTCCGCTCAAGCGGACTGCCGTCTCAAACGGAAATAGTGCAACTGTTCCGACCCGCCTTGCCTCAACGAGAAGCAAAAAGATATCCAGACTTGTCCCTACAGGAATCCGGCTTAGACTTTCAGAGGCTCGCTTGACGTATCTCTCTACCGAGGCGAATCATCACTAAGGCGGGTGGCTACGGTGAACTTGTCTTTGCTTAGCCAGCACACATAAAATCTGGAATATTTCATGCTAGTCGCTAGGTGAATCACCCCTGCATGCTAATAATTCTAACGCACCTAGCTAAGGGAATAATCCTAACTCATATTGCTTATGCTAGAACATGGAAACCGAAATACTGCTTATATACAGACCCTCGCATGCCAAGTCCTCTAACGATCTAACTCTCGGCTTACCTTCGGGTCCGAGCAAACATGTTTACTTGTGTTCCTTAGAAACGCATGCTTGTCTGCTTTAAAGTTGCCTTGTTTTCATTCAAACCTCGGAAGAACACCAAGCAGTCGTTCCGTGCATGATTTTACCTGCAAGTGTCTAAGACCGTTGGGTTATCAGGCAGCCCTGAACCAGGGGAATGCATCAAGACAAGTCAATCACTGTACAGAATCAAGATTCAAGTATCTCGTGTTCTCGTGTTCAAAGTGCACTTGCGTCCTCAAGTTCCAGTGAACTCATGTTCCCGTGTGTCTCGTGATAATTGACAGACCCAACAATTGCATGTCGCGGACAACCGGTGCACAAGATATTGATTGTTCAAGTTCCTGCAGACGGTTACCGGGGCACCGGAGCCGATCCGATCCGGACGGAACTTTCTGATAGTCGCACGTGAGTGGGCGGCATGGAGTGAACGTCCCATGGCCTAGCGTCTCGCTCCATACCGTCCCGGGCGAGGTGACGTGTAGCAATACAAGACCTCTCGCACCCAACCGTCCTGAGACTATAACGGTCCTTTATGGCTTTGCCAGCGACTAACGTTCATATAGATAAGTCATCCTCGCTTAGCGGCTATCCGCATACGAGTCATTGCATCGCATCAAGAAACAACTAAACACCTGAACGATCATGTTAAAACGACCCTCATGTTTGCATATGCTATGCCTCCTGAATGCTTATACTTGTCCGTGCTTGAATTAACAAGTTTTGCCTTAATGTTTGCCTTGGACAGGGAAGGAGATGGTAAGTTGGTAAGTCTCGCCGTGTTTCCTCTCATGTTGCACGGCGCACTGCCATACACGTTAGGCTATTCAATATTTGCATTAAACTGATCCTAAGGCAACTAGAAAGACAACTTAATAGTTGTGCACGGAACCTGTATTACGTGTTTGGATTTGTCGAGCGGGCGAGTAGCTTCCCCACCAGTGCATTCAATGTACTGATAATCCACCAGTTTGTATGCAGGGTGCGGGAGAACCTCGTTCGGTGCGGACGCCTCTAACGTGCGTGCTAAGGCGTGGACATCACTCCGAAGCAACGGTGCATCCGGGACTGAAGCACATATACAAGACATAATATTGTGAACATAGCCCGAACTCGCCTGATCATCGCCTGTACAATCATTCCATAATTGTAGCCACTTGGCACGATTTTATGTTTCAGAGAGAGGCTTGAGCGACTTGTAATCTCGGCTATACGCCGCCTGTAACACATGTTCATATCAATAAAAGAGCTTGCCTTACTTCAACTTGTGTTTCAATGCTTCCGCTATATTTGTCAACTCAGAGAACTTGTTACCGATCGCCTATGCGTTCATGACTCCGCTACACTCGGACAATCTATGCGACTCTGTGGCTTAGAACTCTTACCGCTAGCCAATGAATCACGGCCTTGCACGGGCGCGGTTTACGCTCGTGCGGCATCACGCCCGGATGGGTCAAGCGATCGTTCCGCGGGAGCGCTGGCGAGGGTAATTCCCGCCTAGCGAAAACGGCCGATTTGCCTGCGGGAGATCGGGGCGTGACATTACGCCACTCATCACCAAAATGCTGCGTATAACTCTTCAGCGTATTTTTCATGCTTCTACAAGACCCCCTTCAAAGCTTTTAAATTCCTCATAGTTTGAAACGCTTTGAATAAAGCATGAAACGGTCAAGTCTGACACATTCTTCAAGGCTGACTTCTTAGCAGATTCTTGGGGATTTGTTGGGATTCGGTGTGTTCTCTTTTGCCTATATAAAGGCTAAGGAGTTAACATGTTCTTCCCATATTTCCTTCAACACATAGAGATGATCGTCGGAGTTCGTCGGGTCGACTTGAGGAAGAAGAAGACCATGTTCTTCCAGCATGTAAGGAGCCAAAAAAGAAGGCATCTTCGAGCAAATGTCCTCTGCAATGATGGATCATAGAAGGATATCATAGCTTCCTTTGCTCGGGATAATCAGCAACTTCATGTGGCAATTCGTCCAGGAGAGAGGAAGGGTCCCATTAGACCACACAGCTTGTAAGCTGTATTTTCTCCTGTCATTCGTGGACGAGGGCAGACAAACTAGCCATGTCTTCTAGTATTGAGTTGGATAAATATCTCAACTTAATCTGTCATGGCGTATGGAGAATGGGCTCTTTATACAGGCCCAGTTCTGTATCCTCCCGCCATTAATCATTTTCTTGTTCATCAACTGTGAAAGTCGATGAACTGCTGTAGAAGACAGACGATGAGGATGAGAAACCCTTTGTAGATGGGATTTCCCTCATATGTAATCATGAATATGAAGAAAAACCCTTTGTAGACTGAATTTCCCTCATATGTAACCATAATTTAATAAAATCGTCTTCTTCTGTGCATATAATTATCTCGCCATATATTTTGCTGTGATAAAGTCTGAATATGTGTAGCTTCGACACGTCTGAATAACTTTACACCGACTCTGATAGAAAGAGTACTAGGTCACGTCTTGTCTTTTACCTATAACTAAAGATGCGCAGAAAGCCGCTTAGCACTTAAGTCGAGTATTCGAACTGTCCTGCTGTTAGGAATGGGGGGGCTGCGTAGAATTCTGAACCGTCACTTCTGATAAGAAGAATTTTTGTTCAGACCATCATCTTCAAGAATGATTTTCCAAAAATCCCTTGGAACAGGGCGAGAAATAGCTGTCAAAAACTGAGTCACCATCTTGAGCTGTAGATGAAATATTCAGACTGGATCCTGGATGAACTTCTAATCGACCCAAGAAGAAGAGTCATTTTCAATGTTGAACTCTGTATGCATTGAGTACTTGGGATATTTTGGGGCCAAGAAGGAGTATCCTCTGCGTGAATCCTTATAATTAATCGCCCTGGGAGTTTGTTCATATATATACGCATACTCGGGCCTGCGTATTTCTTAGATATGCGGAGAGTCATAGATCTGTAAATGTGGATGAGCGTAAAATCATAAGTTCGTAGCCTCTCGAGCGTAAAAGCTGCTGAGCATTAAAGCATCCGGGCGTAGAAACTGTAGATTTGTAGCCTCTGAAAAGAAAATCTTCCGAGCGTGAAGTTGTGGATCTGTTGCCTCTGAGCGTAAAAGCCACCGAGCGTGAAATCATAGATTTGTAGCTTCTGAGCGTGAATTCGTAGGTTTGTAGCCTCTCGAGCGTAAAAGCTACCGAGCATAAAAGCATCCGGGCGTAAAACCATAGACTTATAGCCTCTGAGCGTAAAACCGTAGATTTATAGCTACCGAGCGTAGAAAGCTCCTTGGCGTAGAACCACGAATCTGTTTTGCACGAAAACTTTTCGAATTTTCTGACTGTCCGCCTTCCCTGAGTAATAGGCTGGCATAGTACCCAATCATAACCGAATATTAATTGTCGGATTTGGTTCGGGATTCGAGGAGTCCATCCGAACTCTATATATACCCCAAGGCTTTCAGAAAAAAACTTTTCATCTATCTTTTTGCAAAAGAAATCCTTCGACTCTTTGAGTTCTCTCCTTCGTTTCCTCTCCGAGCATTCAAAGTTTTCAGCAATGGCCCCAAAATCGATCTCCTCCTCTAAGGGAAAGAAGGCCGACTCTTCTTCTCGCTCTTCTGCCCAAGCGAGAGCGACTTCCGTCGGGCAAGGCGAGCTTCATTCTGAACGAAGTGTCCCGTCGACGAGCAGCGCACCCGGAGTTAAAGGTAAAGCTTTTGGGATGAAAAGAACGACGAAAATCCTTCGCACACGTTGTACGTGAACGCGTTAGGTCGTCTTCTGTGCTGATAGCCTCTTCGAGGAAGATGATGCACAGAGATATTTCATCTTTTACGCCCACATTTCTAATGTGTCAGCGTAAAAACTCCATATTTTTGCAGTTGAGCGTAAAAGCTTTGACTGTCGAAAACTTGGCGTATACTATAAATTTTGAATTTTACGCTTCTGGATAAAAATTTTGGCATAATAACTCGAATTTTGGAAGTCTGGCGTAAAACACAAACTGTATACTGCCAACCTTGAATTTTACGCATTAGGAAATGGATTCCAGCGTAAATGATCAAGTTTTTATAGTCTTGGCGTAAAGCACAGACTGTTGCCTCTTGGCATATGCTGCAAGATTGTAATGTCTAGTACAGAAACTGACGTGTTTTCTTGCACTTTGTAGTTAACTTGCATGCATCTCCATTGGCTGAGGTGATGGGTTCTGCTGCCGGGATGCTGCATTCCAACTACCTGGAGGATTTGTCCCATGTGACATTTCCTATCTCCGGACCCCAGTATCCTGAAGGAAGGGGAATCCTGATATCGGCTCAAGGCGAGCGAACGCTGTTGAACATGATCAACGGAGAGCCCCTGACGTACATAGACGGGGCCCATTATATAAAGCCGACTTTTCTCTTCGGAGACATAATTGACAAGCAGTCCCAAACGAAGCCCAAGAAAGAACTCTAGGTTTTCCCTGCCGGGGGCTTGGTCATGTATATGCCCAAGATGCTGAGAGACTACCCCATCTCGGCATTCTTCCATGCTACACATCCCAGGAGGATGTCGTGGACGCTGACTCCCGATCTTCACGGCCGGCCGGGGAAGATATTTTACCAGAAAGGATCTGGCCTAGGGTCATTTGTCAGCCGCGCTTCCAGCTCTGTGATGCCGTTCAGGGGTTTGTATCCGGGCAGTGTCCCGAGTGAAGACAGTTTACTGCTCCAGTCGGTCCAATTACCGACTTTCTGTAATGACTTTATGGGTCATGGAGGAGTATACCCCAAGGTTAATCCTCGGTGCAATGGGTGGATCACCCCAACAAATCTTCGATGGACTTGCTTAGCTGACTGGGCCCTGAAGCATTTTCAGGCCGAGCTGGAGAGCATTGGTTTGTACGAAGCTGTGAATTCCACCAGTGTTGGGTTGCCTCTCAACCCCAACCTATTTTTGGCTTTGATGGAGCGATATATCTCGCTCACCGGGACTTTTGCCACTCCACTGGGGGAGTTGGGATTGGCCCTCCACGAGATGGCAAAGATTTCGAGACTGCCAATGGGGGATACTCCTTATGAAGAGTATGTTCCCACAAACTGGGAGTTGGAGGATTCAGACCCTCGGGTAGTGGCAGTGTACCAGGAGCTGATGTGCCACTACCTTGCTTGCACCGCCTTTTATAATGAGCCTTCTGATTTGGCTCATACCAACAAGTGGGCGTCCTACCTCTTCTTTCACCGGGCCAGGGCTGCTAAGCCAGAGAAAGTCTTGGAAGGCAAGGATCAGCCTCTGAGTTTTCTGAGCGTGCTTAGTGCTCAGGTAGTCAACGATCTTATGGAAGATGCTGGGGCTCCGGACCAGATTCTCGACGAAGGGATAGGGAAATATCCTGCAGGCACTAAGGCCTACAGCTATTTGAGGCGTTGCCGCAAGCCTCTGTCCAAGGAAGCTTAACTGGCTAGCTTCCTCTCTATATGGATGCGCCGACTGTGGTACCCGACATTGCATCTGCGGACCGCATTCACAGCAACACCTTATGGCCCACAGTGCGTCGGGTGTTCGGAGCAAGACTGGGCTTGCTCCCTGCCATGGTGTGCCGCATACAAGCTGGCCTGAGGGCCATTACTGATGGGCTGCTTGCCGATGAAACTCGGCGTGATAGCTTTCCCAGGGTAGAATTACCATACCTGTATTTGATGGGATGGTTAATTCTCCATAACCCCAGGGTGATGTCTCCCGGCTCTGGCAGTAGTTAAGGGGGTAGTTTCTTGCTGAATTACAAGAAATCCTCCTGGAACGTGACCACAGTTTTAGACTGTCGGCGGGCGCTGAATTTCAGTCACAGCTGGAAGCTCTTCTGCACTGTCCCCTCTGTACATCTCAATCAACAGGGGATCAGACTTCAGGATATAGGTGACGGGAAGACCGTTCTTTCTCCTGAGGCTTTTAATTGGTTGGTCTGCATTAGACCTTCCTATTTACTATACAGAAGTGAAGACCAATGCTTCTTGGAGCCCTACCTGCCTAGTCGGTTTTCCAGGCAGCTTGGGTATAACCAATTACATGTGGGCAATGCCGTTACCAGCTTCAGGTCCAGGGATGGACTCATTGATGGAGCGAGAGGATGGCGATACTTCATCATGGGTTGCACTGAGGCAACTTTCACCGTGCCCGTCATTTCACTCTCCACGGAGCTGCGTATCCTCCACTCGTATGCCCAATTTTATGTGGCAACTAACACCTTCCATCACGATTTCGACATGCTTGGAAGTTTTAGGGTGCCCTCCTCCAAGTCCGCGGGGAGAGACGATGTCCCATCAGTCTCCTCTGATGAGGGTGAAGATTCCGTCAATCCAGATGAGCCTCTGTTGGCAGTACCGAGGGGTGACATACCTCCGCCTGCTGGGGCTTTGGTCATCTCTGGTAAGCAAAGGGCTCCTGTTCCGAAGGAGGCTTCCCCTCGCAAGAAGAAGAAGATGTTTAGTCTTCCTCTCAGGATTCCCGGCCATGAGGCTCCTAGAAGTGAGTCTGCTGCTTCCCCTGTCGGGGATGATTCTTTGATTGGAGGTTCCTCGCCTTTTAGAGAGGAAACCTCCATAGTCCCGGCTGGCGATGCCGAAGAATTCCTGCTTGAGGCTGCTGTCGCTGCTACCGCCTCAGGTAGTGGTGCGAGATCGCCTACCAGGCCGAGCCCAATAAGGATATCTTTATCCAGACCGGCAATGGGAGAAACCCCTGCCACGTCTGTAAGTATACCCAGGGAGATTCCAGCTGACGAACCTCGATTGGATCTGGGTGAAGACTCGGAAGAATACCTGCCGATGTCAGTTAGCACACCCCCTTCTCCAAGTATGACAGCTTGCTTAGCATCATTAAGAAATTAATTAGCTGTACTGGCTGCGGACGCGACATATACACCATCGGCCATGGGTAAATGTCGTCTTTACGCCTCTTTCAGAAAAATTAACATCATATTGATATTAACTTTCTTGTCTTCTTTTCAGGGGAAGACATCTTCGGGGAGGGCAGTGTTGACGCGCCTTTTGGCTCTGTTTCAGCTCCTGGCGATGACCTGGAGGTGCCCGACTTCGAAGAGAAAACATTCTCGGGTGCCGGCTCGCCCGAAATGGTTTTGATGTCTCAAGAGGAGGATGAGCCTGTCATTGCGACAATGCCTCCTTTGAGTACGTCGGTTACTTCGTCCGTTATTGGCGCATCTTCTTTCGTCGCACCATCTGTTGAGGCGGCGGCTGTGGCGACATCATCTGCGGTCGTTCCTGGAGGGAGGTTTGCCAATATTGCAGCCACTCCCAGCGTCCATTCGGACCTAGCCCTGCTGACTGAGCAGTATACTAGTATCTTCTATACCACCTTAAAAACACTAATATCAATAGTGTTGGAGAAGAATCTAAGCTTCGAGGCTCTGAAGAGGTCCTCTCAGTTTGCGATAGTGCCGATCAGAGAATTCAACGACACTGGGGTAGCTGACACCCTGGAGGAGATAGTTAATGGTTTGGAGCAACCCATTAACGAATATCTGCAGATATCTTGAGGCAGCATTGAAGATCTGGTCCAGGCTAAATACGACTCCTTGATTGCGCAGCTTGCTGAACAAATGGAAGGCCTAAATAAATCCATCCAGACACATCAGCAGAAGATGGATGAAGGAAAAGCTGTCTTGGAGGAGGTCATTCCTCTTCAAACGAAGTGCCAGGCTGAGCATGAAGGGAATGTAGCGAGGGTCCGCAGACTGGAAGCAAAACTCGCTCAGGCAAAGGAGTGGGCTTCTCAGTCGTCGGAAGCTCTAGATGTGGTGAATGGTCGGCTTGGCATAGCTCAACAGAACTTGGCGCGGGCAGGAGTCGCCTGTGCTGGTTTTGTTCAGGTTAGATCCGAACTGTCCCTTCTGAGCAATGACGAGGTACTACTGGAGCGGGCCCACGCTACCATTTTAATCTCCAGGACTGAGAAGATGGCCGCACTGGCACAGCAGATTTGCGACCTAACCGCTCCCCCCCAATGATGTAGCTTTTTTGCTTTTTTTTTGCTTTTCAATGTACTTTTGCTCTTTCTTGGAATAATAAAGAGACTCTTATCTGACTTTGTGGACCCATCATTTTGGAATATAAATGACAAGTTTGGATGAAAGTGATATCAGAGGTAATATGGACGTGATATACTCTCGGTAAGCTTTAGCATGACATATCTATTCAGAGGTTATATGGACGTGATAGAATATGCTTTGACCAAAGTTTGTACACAAAACACTATCAGAGGTAATATGGATGTGATAGGTCTTGAGGTTCTAAATTAGTTAAACATATCTATTCAGAGGTTATATGGACGTGATAGAATATGGTCCAACTAGTTTCGCTTTGGAAGTAGTATTGTCAGAATGAGATCTTTACCATACTCCATTTGAGCAAAGGAGGTTAAAGGTAGTACCTTTTCAGGAATTTGCCATTGATAGGAGCCATCAACAAGTCTTCGTTAGGCTTGGCTAACCTGTAAGCGCCATTTGAGAACGTCGTCTCGATCACATAAGGGCCTTCACATTTGGGCTAGAATTTACCCTTACTCTTGTGAGTAAGAATCATTGGCCTTCTCACAGCTAAAACTAGCTCGCCAACTTTGAACACTCTTTCCTTTACATTTTGATTAAAAGATCTGGAAATGCGTATCTGGTAGAACGTGATGCGCTGTTGAGCTTGAAGGCATTTCTCGTCTAATCCTTTTAGCTCATGAAGCCTTAACAGGTCATTCTTTTCTTGAGTCAACTCACTAGCCACTGCTATCCTGAGTGACGGAATTTGGAGCTCGATGGAGAGAACTGCTTCGCTCCCGTAAACCAATGAGAATGGGGTACAACCTGTCGGTGCTCGTACCGTTGTGCGGTATGCCCAGAGACATTCTTCCAGCTTCTCATTCCAATCTCTTTTGTTCGAAGAGACGAACTTCTTCAAGAGTTTGATAATGGTTTTGTTGAAAGCTTCCGCCAAACTATTACCAGCCGGATAATATGCCGTAGAGGCCACATTTTGTATCCGATTTTTTATCGCAAAATCGATAAAACGCTTGGCTGATAAATTGAGGCCCATTATCATGGATTATCCTTCGGGGTATCCCAAAGCGATAAATGACATAATGCTTGATGAAGCAGATCATATTAGATGCCTTCACCTCAGCAAGAGGGATCGTCTCTGCCCATTTGGAGAAATAATTCGTGATGGCCAGTATGAACCGGTGACCTCTGGAAGAAGACGGGTGAATAGGACCAATGATATCCATATCCCATGCTTCGAAAGGCCAGGATGCAACCGTAGGATGTAGATGTTCAGAAGGTTGATGTATGAAGTCTGCATGAACCTGACAGGATTTTCATTGTTTTGAATACCTTATTGCATCTGTGATCATAGTAGGCCAGTAATAGCCCATTCTCCTGATACGATCATGTAGCTTAGGACCGGGTTGATGCGCCCCGTATATGCCATCGTGAGCTTCACGGATAACCCGCTGTGCCTCGTCATCGGAGAGACATCTCAATAACAGTCCATCGTAGGTCCGGCGATATAGACACTGTGAAGACGCGTCAAAGTAGAAGCGTAATGATCGTCTTTTGACGGATACTGCTTCTTTAGGGTCCTCCGATAAGATTTTGTATGCCATAAAATCTATAAAGGGGCTTCTCCAGTCTCTCGTGGGAGGATCGGTGTTCACAGCGTAGCTGCGTTCTATGTAAAAGTTGTTTTTTACACAGAATAAATCTCTGTTAAGAAGGATCACCGAATTCTGCCTTCATATAGGAATAGCTAAATCTGCAGCTAGACTGGCTAAGGCATCAGCTTCCAGATTATGAGATCGAGGTACATGCTCTAGGAAGAACCCTTTGAATATCATGGCTATCTCGACCGTTGCTCGGTGATAGGGGATGAGGTCTGGATTCCGGACTTCATATATTCCTCTGACTTGATTGACGATCAGCAGAGAATCACCGAAAGCTTCTAGAGATTCGACGCCTAATTCTTTAGCGACTTGGAGCCCGATTAGTAGAGAGTTATACTCTGCCACATTATTGGAACAGGGCTCGCTAAGAGAGTATGCTCGATAGATGACGAGTTTATCAAGAGTAACCAGGATAATTCCTACTCCTGAAACCACGTTTCCCCTGGGACCAGTCCTTGAGGCACCATCGAAGAATAGTTGCCATGCATCACTTTCCATTACGAAATTATATTCTGCAACTTCGTCGGGAATGTCCTCGTATAGTTTGGAGGCCTCCGGGATCAGATGAGCAGCTAAGAAATTAGCCAATGCTTGGCCTTTGATGGACTTCTGAGGGACGTACACCGTATCATATGGTGTCAATAACATCGCCCAAGTCGCGAGTCAGGAATTAAGAACACTTGGCTTGTTCATCAGTACCCGAAGAGGATTGATCCTGGAGATGATATGAATAGTCTGGCCTGTGACATAGTGTCGCGTTTTCTGAATAGCGAACATCAGATCCAAGCATTCTTTTTCCACTGGACTGTACCGGTGTTCAGCTCCGATCATCATCCTGCTTAGAAGTAGATAGCCTGTTCATGACCCACATCGTTCTTCTGTGCGAGAAGAGCTCCCAGAGAATGATCCATTGCTCGAACATACAACAAGAATGGTCTTCCTATGACGGGAGGCACCAGAACTGGAGGATTAGTGAGGTAGCGTTTGATATCATTAAACGCTTGCTGACAGGCTTCGTCCCATACGAAGGATACACCTTTCTTCATGAGACGAGAAAAAGGCTGACATTTCTCGAAAATGGCCTTGACTTTATCAGGGTCCACTTGAATGCCTTTAGCGGTGATGACAAATCCCAGGAATTTGCTACTGGATACACCAAGAAAGGACTTTGTAGGGTTCATTTTGAGTCGATGTTGGCGCATCAACTCGAACATTGTCCTTAAGTCTTGGATGTGATTATCCTTGAGGCAGCTTTTGACAGCTATATCGTCCACGTAACATTCCACTGTTTTGCGTAAATGCTCATGGAATATGTTACTCATAGGCCATTGGTACGTAGCCCCGGCATTCTTCAATCCGAAGGGCATGACCGTATAGCAATATACCCCCAATGGTGTCCGGAAGGCAGTATGCTTCTCGTCTTCAGGATGCATCTTGATTTGGTTGTATCCTGAAAATCCGTCCATGAAAGACATGAGTTCAAAATCGCATGTATTGTCAATCATGACGTCTGTAATGGGAAGAGGAAACTCATCCTTGGGGTAGGCTGCATTCAGATCTCGGTAATCGATGTAGACACGTACTTTCCCATTTTTCTTCATGATCGGGACAACGTTGGCGACCCAGTCGGGATGTTGTTCTTCCCGGATGAAACCGCAGGCTATCAACTTCTTGATTTTAGCTTCAATGGCGTCCATCATATCCGGGCGGAACCGACATTGGTGCTGCTTCACAGGCTTTGAATCGGGCAATATATTGAGTTTATGAGTAGCCACCTTTGGATCAAGACCTGGCATGTCCTCATAATTCCACACAAAGATGTCGATATATTCTTTTATCAGTTGGATAACTTCTTCCCTTTCTTCTTCTGAAAGATTGTTACTGATAAATATCGGTTTTGGCGAAAGTTCATCCCCAACGTCAATCTGGATAACTTCATCTTCAGTGGGAGGTTCTCTCTGCTCGAACCGGGATTCCCATCGTGTATCCATTTGTTGAGCCCAAGAGTCATTCTCAAATGGTTCAGATTCTTGTTCGTCTGCTTCGAAGGAATCTGCCACTACCGTATTTACTGATAATGTTCGTTCGAGAGCATCAGATGAGTCGGAGGGCAGCGGGCCGTTTTGAAAAGAGGAAAAGATATCCTCGTTCGACTCAGAAGTTGCAAGGGAGGTGGTATACCCTAACCCAAAACGAGTTCATTGACAGTAGGGATCACCGTGCAGCGGCATTCGTCTGCCTTTGTCGTAGTTGAGACCTGGTTCCAGCTTCAAGTCGTAACCCATACTTTGCATGATCTTTAAAGCTTGCGGGCTGTATCTGTGAACTTGCATTTTACCAGCATCGTCATCGAAGGAATCTTCTTGTATAGTTGGTTCATTGTGCATACGGTCGAAGACTATTGAACGCTGACTGCTGCAGGCAGACGGGACAATAAAGATAGAATTCTCATGTGGCCCATATATCGTGACGACATTGGATGATGATGCTACTTCCCACACATACGGATGATAGGAATCTATAGCTTCCAAGAATTTTTGTGCTATAGGTTCTATATCGTCATGGGGAGAGGATTCCAGATTTGGAATTTGAGCGTCAATATACTGGAATAGAGGACCTTTATTATCATATGAAACTGCGTTCCTGGTTGTGTTTACATTAATCGGCTGCGTGTTGCACCGAAGGTTGATGACCAAGGGTGGAGGCTTCTGGTTCAGAGTGATCACTAGAGGATTACCTCCTCTTTCTGACCTGGTTTTGTTCAGGTGGATAGCCATAGGCTCCATGGCTTTTGGACGAGTAGTTCACCCTTTCACCTTGATTGACAGAGGTTGCTTGGCAGAGGGTTCTTCTGGCTTCCGGTGGGATTTCTTCTCTGCTTCGCCTGATACCTCTTCCATGTAGTCTTGAGAGTACAACATGGCATCAGAGTAGTAGGATTCTACTCCTTTAAACGGTTTCAGGTCAGCAAACTCCGTCTGTACTGTTCCTTGGGCATCTACATATTTAAAGCATTGATGTAGAGTCGAAGGAACGATGTTGTGGTCGTGGATCCAAGGTCTACCCAGCAGAATATTGTAGGACACCTCTGAATCAATGACATAACATGTAGCCACTGATTTGAGGTTGCCAATCTGGATCCTCAGGCGGATTTTCCCCAATGGCTTACTTTTTCTGGCGTTGAAACCCACGATTGTAGTGGTGGTGTAAGCCAATTCGCTGGTAGGTATCCTCAGTGGTCTAAATAGACTATGAGGAATGATGCTGATTGATAATTCCGGATCTATGTGAATCCGGTCGACCTCTATGGAACCGACGTATCCGGTGTAATAGAGGGGTCTGTCATGCCAGTTATGCTTTAACAGCATGTCATCTTGAGTGAAAGTAATATTCGGGACCACCTCCATCACACTGTGGCATTGAGGACATGCCACGGGTTCTTCGTCAGGGGACTTGAGCTGGGTCAAGTATGCATCCGCCTGCATTAATGCTTCACTCAGGGCTTGACGAGTGTCTTGAGAGAGCCTGAGTAGTTCGATGATGGACAACATGGCTGGTGTATTGGCCAATTGGGCCAAGATGTCAAAGTTGTATGGCTTCTCTAAACCTTTGTTTTGAATGTTTTTCAAAGGTTTATCAAAATGCACTTCTTTTTGCTTCTCTTTGTCCGCCGAAGTTGGTCTCGAAGGACCGGCCTCTGGTATGGCGGGCTCTGGTTCTAAAGGCTTGGCAGCTGAAGCGTCTACCGGTGCATCTTCCTGACTTGCTCCATAGTCCTTGAGGTAAGCTTTTCCTGAACGGGTTCCTGTAGCCAAAACCTCGTCTTCTGATGCCGAATGTGCCGTAACCATGTGACACGGTTTACGCTTCGGGTTCTTCTTAGACTTAGCCTTAGCAGCTTGAGCCTCTTTCTCGATCTCTGACACCAGATCTGGATGAACCCACATAATCTCGCCCCGCTGGGTAGTTAGGGGTACCAGGTCATGATTTTAACCCCTAGCTGGAGGGAGATTAACGATGTTCATCGTTGTCTGAGAAATAGGTGTAACACCGTCCGGGACTTCTTGGGGAGGCAAATTGCCAAATTGCAGAGAGATCATATTGGCTGTGACCGTCTTCTCGCTGTTGCGCAGAGTGATGGCCTTAGCATCGATCAGCTCCTGGATCTTCCTCTTCAGCACATAACACACCTTTGTAGGGTGGTGTATGTATCTATGGAAGATGCAGTACTTGGGGTTATTAGTACTGCCGACTTCATTAGGCCGCTTTTCCTCAGGAAGGGTAATCTTGCCGCTTTTGACGAGATACTCGAATATGCTCGGAATATCGTCGTCGTCGAAAGAGTATACTTCAATGGGCCTGGAAGTCCCAGGTTTCGTCTGTGTGGTAGCCGCAGTCTTTTACTTGGACGTATTGATCGCCAGAGCTTCTTTTCCTTTGGAACCACGAGGATGGTCGTTGTTGGGGGATGACCTCTTGCCTCTATCGGAGGAAGAGATCATGATGCCATTATCACGTGCCTTCCGACTGTTGTCCTCGGCGGCTACCGCTGAGATGATGAACGAGGGCCAATCATGGAACTGATATGGTCCTATGAACACCGAGATTACGGGAAGCAGGTTCTTCCTGCAAATGTCCACCAATGCCAAGTCTGGAACTCCGGAAGGCATTTACAAAGTGGCTTGACAAAAATGTTCGATGAAGGTGCGAACATCCTCTTTTTCCTTCTGCTTCACTTCGATGAGAGAGGACATAGACATGTCCATCCCTCCCTCGTAGAATCGTACGAAAAATAAAGCCTTAAAGTCTTCAAAGGAAGTAATACAGTTGTCCGCCAAGCTACGGTACCACTGATAAGCCACTCCCGAGAGACAGCCCTTGAATACCCGAGTGAGGAGGGCGTCATTCCCTTGTAATAACACCGTCATCATACTGAAGTAGTTCATGTACTGACTCGGTGATGTTTTCCCTCGAATAAAGCCATAGTCTGTGGTTTGTATTTAGGAGGGAAAGGGGCCTCTTCCCAGATAGCCGGATAAGGCTGGTTGATTCCCAATTTCTTGAGCTGATCTTTGTGCTTCAAGGCATCAAATTGGGCTTTCAACTCCCGTACTGCCTGCATCGGATTTTCAGCCGGTAGCGGGACCATGGAGTGGTGGGGAATCAGTTGCATAGCGACTCCAACATGAGATAATACATTCTCCGAGGGAGGAAGCTGAGGAACTGCTGACTCCTGGTCTAGAGCAGGCTCTTGGATCGCGTTGGATGGTGGTAAGTCCACCCCCACACGTATCTGAGTTGGAGGGACCGATGCTTGAGCCATAGCAGTTGTGTGTTGGGTCAGCATCATCTGGTGCATGTTCTCCATCATGGATTGCATCTCTTTCAGAGATGTCTCCAGTGCAGCAATGCGTTGCTCAGCGCTCCCCGACGGGGAAGCTTCCTCGCGTTCATCTCCGATGGCATAAACTCCCATCTCCCTGGGTGTCATTGAAGGATTAGTATAGGTCTCTGTAGAAGTTGACTCTATACTTTCAGCATCTGATTCGGGAG
Organism: Iris macrosiphon; assembly: GCA_036927795.1. Taxonomy (NCBI): domain Eukaryota; kingdom Viridiplantae; phylum Streptophyta; class Magnoliopsida; order Asparagales; family Iridaceae; genus Iris; species Iris macrosiphon. Next base: position 47,988,709 of record JAYESA010000007.1, read on the forward strand.
ACTAGCGACCCCCAGCATCGAAATCAGAAGAGTACGAAGCCGGTTGTCGTGACTTCGAATGGGTATTTCGGAATACCCCAGCTTCAGTGTTCCTAAGGAGCTTGTTGAATCTCCTTCGGCTCGGAGTTCTAGAGGGATGACGTCTTGAGCTCGATCTTCCTCTAGGTATATGTGAAGCCATGTTCACTGATGAATGTGTGGGCTCTTCTTTCTGGAAAGATGAAGAGTAGCTCAACCGGTCAAAAACTGACCGTTTTGCTTTAGAACAGCAATAATTAACTACAATCCTATGACTATTACAATAGTGCTTGCTAGGAGGCATAATAGACATGCTGGAAGATCCCCCATCCTTGCATTTCTGGATCAGATACTCACGCAGGTCAGGAGGAGTTACAGAAGAAGAAGATGGGTTGTTCCTTCTGTTCACCTCAGTGGGCATGCGGATGTTGGGAACCATAGTTTTTCCTGTGCCACCCGTATATAACAGGTTGGCCATCTGGGTAGCGGATAATCCCCGAGGGGTGTGTCTTTCCGCAAATTGAGCCTTCTTTACGCTGAGAGATTTTATCTGGCGTAATTTTGAGCTCTGCTCGTGCTGGCATAAAGCTGAGGAGGTCCTCAGTCGGCCATCAGCTCCTCGCGTAACCCGGAGGGCGGGTAGATTCTTCTCTTGCTGGCGTAAAGGCCGAGAAGTTGAGCAGTCCGCCACTTGCTTTCCCTTGTGTAGATTGTAGGGATCATCTGCTTCTCCGCGGAGGGCAGCGCAGAGCGCGTTTGGAATTTCTGATTTGGCGCTAAGACATTGTCAGAAATTCTGTCTGCCACGTCATCGACGGAAGACTGGATTTTACGCGCAGAGCGCGGAATAGGCTTTTGTACTAGCACTGAGGCATCGTCAGAAGTTTTGTCTGCCCTGTCAGCGACAGGCGACTGAGTTTTACGCGCAAAGCGCGGAGTAGACTTCTGGACTAGCACTGAGGTATTGCCAGAAGTTTTGTCTGCCCTGTCAGCGACAAGCGACTGAGTTTTACGCGCGGAGCGCGAAGGTTGTGCAGCTACAACCTGGCTGGTCGGAGAGATCGGAGAGTCGGTAGGAATGGTAGGGGGTGTCTTGGGCATCCAGACCTTACGCAACTTCCTGTTGTATTGGACAGAGAGAGAGTGAGAGCTACCCCCTGTTCGAAGCATATCTTCGTAGGCAAACTGGTCGAACTGGACGACCAGGGTCTTCTTCACGGATCCTACGGATACCGCCTCATATTGAGCAATTGCTTTCTTATCAGAAGAAAAAGATGTCCCCAGCAGAGTAACCATCTTGTGTTTGATAATAAACGAAAGAAATAAGATGAGGTTTATACGAAACCCGCTCTTAGGTTTACAAACAAGAAGTACAATTAATCCTATACGAGGATGTCAAGTACAATTTTTTAATCTGGGTAAATATTGCTATAGGAGTCTGATCTGTAGTCGATCACTTTGTCCCTTAGACCACACGATGGTGAAGAAGTGCCGTAGAAGACGGAAAGCAGCTTCGAAGGTTGCAAAAGATGGTGGATGCTCGATGCCAAAGTCGTCAATCGCTACTCTTTGCCTGAGCTCTGGATTCTTCTCTCTCAAAGACTCTTCGACCCTTAGTTCTTCGATCTTTTCTTTTGATCTTAGAATCTTTTACCCTTCAACTCGCGACCTTGACCTCTGTCAATCGAGGTCTCTATTTATAGAGTTTTAGTGACAGTGACCACCCAGTCGGCGTAGAAGCCGAGCAGTAGAAAGTATGGCACCTTTTTATACGATGGTTACAATAACCGTTGCTCGCGTATAAATGATCTCCTGAATGAGCGTGTGACGCATGTCCCATTAAAAGACAATGCGTATAACTGCTACAAAGATTACGGCATAAAAGCCACGTAGGTAGTTATCCTTCGCGTAAAAACGGTTGGCGTAGAAGCCAATAACTGTCACTATGGCGTAGAAGCCAAAGAGTTATCAAACCGGCATAGAAGCCGAGTAGACATAGAAGCCGAGTAGGCATAGAAGCCGAGTGGGCGTAGAAGCCGAGTGATGATGTGGACGTCTTGGCCGAAATTACGGCTTTTGGAGATATAATCAAATCTCTTGCATTAAATGCAGAGATCTGCCATCATCCTGCGCATTAAATGCAGAGGCTTGTCTTGAAGATCTGCCATTATTCCGTACATTAAATGCAGAGACGTGCCTCGAGCCCTGTACAAAGAGCAGCTTTTGACGTGGCAGCCTGTTTGTCTTCTGTGGAGCGTAAACAGCTCACATCTGCCTGTGTAAAACTGGGTAGCGTATTCATTTGTATGCGTAAAAGCAGTTTACGCCGAGGAGATGTCACTAAACGACAGTTTGGTGACATTAATCAAATCTCTCGCATTAAATGCAGAGATCTGCCCCCATCCCGCATATTTAATGCAGAGGCGTGTCTCGAAGGTCTGCCACCATTCTGCACATTAAATGCAGAGATGTGCCTCGAGGATCTACCATCATTCTGCACATTAAATACAGAGACGTGCCTCGAGCCCTGTATGAAGAGCAGCTTTTGACGTGGCAGCCTGTTTGTCTTCTGTGGAGCGTAAACAGCTCACATCTGCCTGTGTAAAACTAGGCAGCGTATTCCTTTGTATGCGTAAAAGCAGTTTACGCCGAGGAGATGTCACTAAATGACAGTTTGTTGACATTAATCAAATCTCTTGTATTAAATGCAGAGATCTGCCCTCGTCCTGTGCATTAAATGCATAGGCGTGTCTCGAAGGTCTGCCACCATTCTGCGTATTAAATGCAGAGATGTGTCTCGAGCCCTGTACGAAGAACAGCTTTTGACGTGGCAGCCTGTTTGTCTTCTGTGGAGCGTAAACAGCTCACATCTGCCTATGTAAAACTAGGCAACGTATTCCTTTGTATGCATAAAAGCAGTTTACGCTAAGGAAATGGCAATAAACGACAGTCTGGGTCGCTGTGCCGCACCATCATCATAGCCGTCGTCTGGGTAGTCGTGCAGTACTCTTTGTCAGGAGTCAGACGTCAGGTTCACTGCATGATTTGACAGGTTCATTTCGAGGAATGCGAAGCGTTCCTCGTACACTTCAATGCTGCATTAAAAGCGGATGAGTTTTACGCCATAAAGGCGATATAGCACCCTTTTTACGCTGAAGCAGCCTGGACATACTGTATTACGCGGATAGTCCTTGAGCTTGTCTTTTACGCTGTGCTTAGCGGAAAAGCTCTGTTGCACGCCGATGGCTTCCGAAGTCAAGTCTTACGCCACTCATCACCAAAATGCTGCGTATAACTCTTCAGCGTATTTTTTATGCTTCTACATAGATAAAGTCTTACCAGTGTTGAGTGTTCCATCGAAGGGGTCGACGAACCTAAAAAATTTAACGGAGGGTTACTACGGGTCTATTTATATAAACTATAATTTTATATTTGCAAGTAGAGTTTTGTTGAAAAATATTTTATAAACTGCATTCTAATTTTTATTTTTTTATAATTTAGCGACGTTCTGCGATGTGTAGCGACGTAACGTTACGTCGCTAACATGTATCAGAATGTCACTAACTTTTACCACAGAAGACGCAGAATGTCGCTACATGTCGCTAACAAGCTGACATGGCAAAATTTGCGATGTCAGCATTATTGTAGCAAAATGTCGTTCGTAACGTCGTTAATGTGGCAACGTTTAGCTACAAACGGTTATGTCGCTAATTTACCAACATCAAGTCGCTAGATGTTGCTAATCTCAAACTAATCTGTGATGTCAGCATATTGTAAATATACGTTGGTATAGCGACGAATAGCGACATTTTTTGTTATCAGCGACCATGAAATACATGACCACGCAAAACCGTCGCTAATTATATTTAGCGTCGTATATTTACATATTAGCGATATTTTTTGGCGCCTCTAATATTTGTTATTTTGGTAGTGCAACTACACATACCACCACACAACAATACTAGCATCTCATCAACACTCACTCCTCACATGAATCACATGACACCCAAGTGTGACTATTGTGTCAGGAATCAAAAATTCATCCACACACCACAAAGCTCTATACATACACTAATGGATCCACAATACCACATGGTATCCATGATATATTAGTATCAACACCTACATACAACCCCAAGCACCGCTCACTACCCAACATACATGCAACCCACATCAAATACTTGGTGTGCACCACCTAGTATCATACACCAAGTATCATGATACTCAACTAATACTCCATGATACTCAAGCCTACACCCTCACCATCATGATATCTAACACAATAACTCATGAAACATCACTTATATATATAATAAAATATATTTATAATTATAATAGATAAATATAATGCAATAAAAAGGGAATTACACAAATTGGTCCAAAAACCCCCAAATAACTACTCCTACCAATACGTATCATAGTGTATCATGATACGGGCTCTACGTATCCTTTTATGGACATAATGACACTACCAAATACCACATAAATATCAAAATTATCATTAGAACCAATGACAAATATTTGGTGGATACAAATTCGTAACTCCACCAAATGGCTAGAAAAACCTATGTAACTATTGGAAATAACCTCCCTATCACCAATTTTTTCACCTATGGGATTGGGTATCAATATGGGTAGGTCCCTATTGGTTTAAACTAATATTCTAACATAGGAATTAATAGAAATAGAGATTTATACCTATTAGAAGTTGGATCCCAATGAAATACCCCCAATAGCTAGCTCATCTCCAATGAGGCTCCTTGCAACTCCAAGCTCCTAGGCCTCCATGGAAATTATATATAATAGGGATTGAAGGGATTAGATAGGGATTGAATGGATTAGAAAGGATTAGGTAGGGATTGGGATTGTATTTGGAAGAGAAAATTTTGGGGAAGAAGGAGGCTAATGAAATGTGAAATGAATGGATTAGAACCCTAATTAGGGTTGGCCACTTATAGTAGGGTTTGGTGATGATACAATATATATAATGCCCCTCTATATTCTCTAATTTGGTCTAAAAGTTGTCATGAAGGAAATTTTTTAAATAATGAAAGGATATCTAATCATAATAGGGGAGAATATTATATCCATGACACTAACTAATAAACTCTAATTAACTAAAGTCATACTAATACTAATTGGCAATAACTAACTAATAAATTCTAATTAGCTAGCATACTAACTACACCAAAATAATTCTAACTAGCATAAATTAAATATAGCTATATAATTATAATCAATTATGATAAAAAATACTCCTACAAGTAAAAGTGGTGGTTACATGGACTGAGTCTCTAAAGAAAACTTTTTTGACATGAGGGTCATAGGAAGTGAACAGTTCTCTGATACCAATATGCCACGTTCAATTCCGTAGAATTGATAGTCGTCTCCTGGATGTGATGTCATGTGAGTCTAAGTTGCGCTCGCACAAGACAAAGGCATTAAGTTACAACGTGCACAACATATATTACAAAGAATATTGAATAACACAACTGCATGAAAGATATTACTCCCCATTCCCAATATACGTATTTGGGGCGTATTTATTTTCTTGCTAGCATAATTGTATGTTGTAGGGAGACTAGACCCATTATTTGGTTCACTTGGCACTTGATTTATTTGTTTGGTTTGGTTTTATCATGAGCTGAACCCATGGTCCAAACCTCAAACCCTCCATATATAACCCAACTTCTTTATCTCTTCTCTCTTTTTTTCTCTTCCATTCTCTTTCTTAGGTTTTTCTCTCCTCCTCCATAGGCAAGTACATCCTGCAAGAAATGAAGAAACCTTATATATTTTTGTTCTATTATATTCCTTATATGATTCTCCATGATTTAGAACTTGGCATTTTTGGATTTGGTGGATGGATTAGTATAGGCTTTTACGTGTTCTTGAGTTTTATTACGTTTTGATCTCTTAAAACTTAAAGTTTTCAAAAAATTATTGTTCTATGTCGATGAGCATTTAATTTTGAGTATTTTAAAACTTTACTTTACAGAATTTGGACATTATTTGAGGTTTCTATGGAAGAAACATTTACATCTTCGAGATTTTGGCCATGGTCAAAAAGTTGCAGTTGGAGTAGACGAAGGAGTGCTATGTGGTATGAAGTGCTATGCGACCTGGACTTTTCGTCTCGAGTCAGCATGCGGCCAACCTTGTTGGACGCATGACTGAAATTTGCACATGCGTCCCTTGGCCAAATGCATGAAACTTGAACGAATAAAATTTGCTAAGTCCCAAAAGATTTTATGCGGCCAATAGTGTATGCGGCTAAGAGAAATGAGAGACGCATAGCTCAAGGCTACATCTTTTGATAATTTTGTGTTTTCTCTTGACATACTTTATTTCTTGTAACATATATCACTTTAGGTCACTTTTTATGACTTGCATATATTGACTGTCATATTACACTTGTCCCGAAGAGAGTGGACTTTTCCTTGACCGTATGCGGCCTGGACCTATAAGCGGCCTGGATGTGCCTGGGCACCTATGTGACTTATGTGGCACCCTGTCTTATGCGGCAACCTATCTTATGCAGCACCCTCTTTCTTGCACACGTTTGACACTTGCTATTTTGTATTCTAATTGGATTACTCTTTCCTTTATCACCTTATTATATGTTGGGCAGAATGAGGGGCGTAGTTCAACTCGGGGGAGGGTCTGCAATCTCGATCCTTGTTTGGTTTAAGAATTGTGGATCTAATCTCGAGGGATCCTCGCACTACTCTTATTCTCATCCAACGATATAATAAAAGTGACAATCAATGTGACTAGTGCATGTTATCCTATCCTGAATAACTTGTCACTCGATATCTTGGCTATGATCCTGATACTAGAACTTGTTCCTGTCCTGACTATTGTATCCGTGTTGATACACTTGAATGCAACGGGAGTGCTAATAAATAAAGTGAGTCATCATGCCACTTACTCTTGCTATGCGATATATGTACGGATCTGGTGGTTAGACATTAATATTAGCCATGGTTAGATAGTATTGATTATTGCATCACACTTTGGTGGATCCAAATTTAACTTTCGAGTGACAATATGGGTTCGTATCAATTGTGCCCGTACTTAAAGTATGGCATATAAGAAGGAATGTTCATGTAACCACCACATGATATTCTAAATCACCTAGGGCTAACTAGGCAAATTAATTTATAGAGCATTGAGAAAGAACGGTATCTAGAGATCGTGCATGTCGAACCACCATAAATTAGCTGAGAGTAAAGACTGGCCACCACAGATACTGTATATCATCCACAATAGTGGTGTACAGTATCTGACTTAATTATAAGACCGAGCCAGTAACTTTTCTATAGAAAGCATAGAACTGTTACTGATCATTAATTATCTCAGTGCCCTTGCGAGGGACCGGTGCAGCACTTACAGATAATCTTACTCGCATATCATTGGTTCAGCCAGCCCTACTCAATTATGGCACAATATGAGGATGCTTATATAACGCATTCCTGGGATAACCTAGAGATCACATGTCAAGCCATACTACCTGATTGGCCGTTTAATTTGTTTGTAGTTGGTAAAGTGGACCATCGTGGTATGATGATCCAACCCAGGTCCTTGTTTGGTTATTGGGTTACGTTATTGTGTTAATAATCCATGGACTGTAGCTATATAATATATATATAGTATGCCTGATTGTGTATTGTACCTTCTGTTAAGAGGGATTAGGGACAGAGACTGTCGTGGCATGGTGGTTCAACTCAAGTCCTTATTTAGTTATTGTGTTGCACTGTTATGTTATGATAGGCTGTGAACTGAAACTACGACGCAGAATTATTTTAGCTTGACCAAAATTAAAGCACGTATTCTATCTTGATATGATAAAGCACTTCTTGTCCTTGTTTTGTGAAGGGGTATCATATCATGTCATGGATAGGACATATGTCCTTGATGGTTAGCTCACGCATCTCATGCTATATAACTGGTTTTGTTTTTTTATTTCATGCTTCCTTTATGGTACTTGCTATTTGGGTTCTGACCCCACTGGTTTTGCATGGCCAGGTTTAGAGTCAGCACCTGAGGATCAAGCTTACTTCTCCCGCACTGATGGCACGTATCCAAAGGATGGTTGTTGAGGGACACGGGTGGCTTCCTTATTTCACTGCTCATCTTTTATAAACAATATTCTTTTGGGTGTTTAGCCAATCGGCACCTGTTAGTCTAAAAATTAGGACACTAGTTCCCTACATAAACATAATATGTTCAGACTGTAGCTGACTCACTATTATGTATATTTTGATTATGTATCTGGCATATCAATTTGTATTGCTTGATCTCTAGAATATTCTAATGCGGCATGGGGGATGCCTTACTGATTATTCTAAATTATTCTATGTTATTGCTACTTGTTTCAATTATTGAGATATAGAAGTTCTTGACCCTAGGAGACTTGATTATAGTATGCACCCACTTGTCCTTAGACGGGTTACTTCAATTTTCCGTGAGGTATGGTTGGCTGAGTCATTCCCCCACTCTCTAGTATTCTAGATCTGGAGCGTGACAAGTTATAGTGGTGGCCCATGCAGGTCTCTCTTTTTTAGACTAGTAGGGTGGCTTGATTATCGGATACCTTAATCAAACATGACCTTCCTTTAAATCATGGATTTGTCTCCTCAAAACTCAACTTGACTTCTGTATCATTTGATTCTTCGATCATTTCTTGTCATGTTCTTGATTTATTTTGTGTCCTTTTCTTAGGGCTTCCCCAGCTTTGATGGTTGGAGCACCAGTAGTTTCAATAGGACAAGGATCTGTTGGCCCACAATAGGAGATGATACATATTCCTAAAGGAATCAGGAAAGAACCCATAGGGGAGAATAAGGAGCAACATGTACCAGAAGCACCAGTACCTCCGGTCGTACTAGTAGTGCCAGTAGCACTTGATACCATGGCATTGCTAGAAATAATATGAGAAATGATGGTGATGCAACAACATCAACAACTTAAGAGCATAATATCTTGTTGAATCAAGGATTATAGACGGCCTTGGAAAGGAGTATCAGAACAGACTCAGGGGCGTCGATAAGATTCTGTCGACTCAACCTCAAGTACTTTGATGGCATGGAGGATGATATTACCACAAACACTTGGCTGCAGAACATTGAGAAGATACTGACAACAGCAAAGGTTTCAGCTGAGGAACAAGTTGATTAGGTCCGATTGCAACTCCATGACCTTGCTAGAGATTGGTGGGCAGTAGAAGAAGTTGGTTTAAGGAAACCTGTCTCGTGGGACAACTTCAGGGCCTGCTTCAAGGTTAAGTATTTGGGGTAGTGCCGCAGTATGAGCTACAACAGAGGTTTATCAACCTCAAGCAGTCTGAAAGGACAGTGGATGGCTATGCGACAAAGTTCTACAAACTTAGCAGATTTTTTCCAACGATGGTAGCAACAGAACCACAAAGGCGATGATGTTCCAGTATGAACTTCATCTGGAGATTCAGCAACTGGGAGAGGGTCATAACTACCAAACTTTTGGCGACGTATTAATCACATCAAAGTGGCATGAGCTGACAATGCAGAGGTTAACTTCAAGGACGGAAGGCCAAAAGAGGTCTCATACAAAAAGCGGAGGAGTAATAGCACAGCGAACGTCAACACCATCTCCTGGGATTCATATTCATGACACAGTGGAGAGGAGGCCAGTAGCCTCAGCCACAACGATACCAGTTCGGCCGAATCAGCCGAGGCAATAGTAGCAGCAGCGATTGGGAGACCCAGTCGGATGTACGTATTATGGCAATGGAGGCTATACGAAAGATGCGTGTAGGGTAGCGCATAGGTTTTGCCTGAGATGTCATAGTCCAGATCATCGGATTGCCAATTGTTCGATGATGCAGAGGATTGAAGGACCGGCACAGTAGTTAGCATTGCCGACACCAGAAATAGCTCAGTACAGGGGGCCAGCACTGGCAGTCAGGCCATTAACTCAGCATCCATTGCCGATGCAAACTCAAATGTATAACCAGTAGAGGAGTCAGTAGTATGGGCAGAAGAGGCCACAACTGCGTATTCAAGGGAGGAAGCAACAAGGAGCACAGCAAGGCTAAGGGCAAGCTTTCACCCTATCTCTGGATGAGGCATTGGCATCATGTGACTTGGTTGTAGGTAACATTCTCGTTACATCTTTTTCTGCCATAGCCTTATTTGATTTATGAGCATCCAATTTATTTGTATGTGCACGATTTATGACTCGTATTGGATTGAAGTTTGAGGTATTGCCAGAGAGGCTGAATATACTCAATGGTAATGGTCTCGTAAGATTTGATAGAGTATGTCTAGCATTTTCAATCGTAGTGTACGGATATTTATTACCTGCAAGGTTGATCGAGTTCCAAATGGGAAACTTTGACGTTATTTTAGGCATGGACTGGTTGAGAGACAATCATGCATGATAGATTACCGTAGGGGTGGAGTATTTTTTAACATCCTGGGAGAGGGGGAGTTTATCTTCAGCAGAATGGTAAGGGCCCAATATAAAGATGGCATTATGGCAGTAGCAGGAATTAGAGATCATCTTCCCAGGATAATTGAAGTATTTCTTGACGTATTTTTGGGAAACCTTCCAAGATTACCCCTCAGGAGTTCTGTGCTGAGTTGAAGCCAGGAGCATAACCAGTTTTCAATAAGGTTTATCAGATGTCACCATTGAAACTCAACCAACTATATCAACATGTGGAAGAACTGAAGGTGAAGAGGTTTATTCGGGCTAGTGGATCACCATGAAGAGCACCGGGGCTTTTAGTAAAGAAGAAAGATGGGTCGACACGGTTGTATATCAACTACAGATAGTTGAATGCCTTAACTGTGAGGAACAAGTATTCATTGCCTAGGATTGATGACTTGTTTGACCAATTGAGTAAATCAAAAGTATTTTCCAAGATATACCTTCGAACAGGATATTATCAAGTGAGGGTCCGGGAGCAAGACATATCAAAGACAGCATTTTAATCTCGATATGGGTATTACTAATTCTTAGTTATGCCATTCAGATTAACTAATACGCCAGTCATATTCATGGATTTGATGAATCATATTTTTATGACATACCTAGATCAATTTGTAGTGATATTCATAGACGATATTCTTGTCTATTCCAACAGCGAAGAAGAGCAAGAAGAACATCTTCGAAAGGTATTGCAAATTCTGAGGGAGCATCAGCTATATGCTAAACTCAGTAAGTATGAGTTCTGGTTAGATCATGTGTCATTCTTGGGATACATCATCTCAGGAGAAGGAGTATCAGTGGACCCCAAGAAGGTTGAAGCTATGGAAAATTGGCCCAGCCCAAAGATAGTAGAAGATGTGCAAAGTTTCTTAGGATTGGCAGGATATTATCAGAGGTTAGTGGCAGACTTTATACGAATTTTGGCACCAATGACTCGTATAACCCGCAAGGAGATAAAGTTTGTTTGGACAGCAGAGTGTCAAGCAGCATTCGAGAAATTGAAGGAGAAGGTGATATCAGCACCTATCCTTACACTTCCAGTAGGATCAGAAGGATTCACAGTTTATTACGACGCATCTGGGTAAGAACTCGAGTGTGTGTTTATGCAGCATGAAAAAATAATAGCTTACATGTCTCGACAGCTTCGAGATCATGAGAAGAATTATCCAACACATGATTTGAAGTTAGTAGCAGTAATATTTGCTCTCAAGTTATGGAGACATTACCTATATGGCGACTAGGTGAAGATATTTATAGACCACAAGAGTTTGAAGCACATATTCACCTAGAAGGACCTGAACATGAGGCAGAGGAGGTGGCTAGAATTATTTGGGGATTATGACGTAGCACTTCAGTATCATCTAGACAAGGCAAATATAGTGGCAGATGCTCTGAGTAGAAGGGGCAACATATTTATCTTGACAATTCAGAAGCATATTTTAGAAGATCTTCAAGAGATGGGCATCGAGGTAATGTTACCTCATGGAACGGGAGTGCTAGCCAGTCTACAAATACAGTCAACCTTGGTGGAAAGGATCAAGGTGGCTCAAGCAGAAGATCCTCATATTCAGAAGCTTAGGGCCATATATGAGTCAGGCCTTAGGAAGGAATTAAGGGTTCAAGAAGATGGAATACCTAGATTTGGAAACCGTCTTTGTGTGCCAAATAGAGATATCTGACAAGAGGTGGTGACCGAGGCACACAGCACCCAATATTTTATTTATCCAGGAGGCATAAAGATGTACCATAATATCAAGCAGCACTTCTGGTGGAACGGAATAAAAAGAGAAATTGCTCGATTTGTTTCATGATGTATCATATTCCAGCAAGTGAAGGTAGAACAACAAAGACCAGCAGGATTATTACATATTCTTCCTATCCCAGAGTGAAAATAGAAATATATCACGATGAACTTTGTGACCGGTTTACCTAGATCTCCGACTGGCCTTGATACAGTTTGGGTAATAGTAGATTATCTTAGAAAGTATCTCATTTTCTTTCTTTTCGAGTAGGACAGTCTACAGAGCAGTTGGCAGAAATATACCTACGACAGATAGTAATACAGCATAGTATCCCAGTGAGTATCGTATCGTATCAAGACACTCGGTTTACTTCATATTTTTGGAAGAGCTTGCATTAGAGTATGGGCTCCAAGTTGAGATTCAGTATCACTTACCATCCTCAAACGGATGGATAATAAGAGAGGACCATCCAGACCTTGGAAGATATGTTGCGGGCTTGCACCTTAGATTTGGTGGATATTGGGAGGGCCATCTTTATTTAGTAGAATCCATGTACAACAACATTTATCAAGCTAGCATACAGATAGCTTCTTTCGAGGCATTGTACGGAAGGAAGTGCAAGTTACCCTTAGTATGGGATAACATTGGTGAACGAAAGATGTTGGGGCCTGAGATGATCACCCAAATAGTTGAAGTGGTTAAGCAGACCAGAGAGCGGCTTTGGGTTGCACAAGATCATCATCGTTATTAGATAGATCAACATCGTAGGCCATTAGAGTTTTCTGTCGGCGACCACATATTTTTGTGAATTTTTCCTACCCGTTGAGTCATTAGATTCGGGGCTCGCGGGAAGCTTAGTCCGCGATATGTGGGACTGTTCAATATTCTCGAGAGGGTAGGAGATGTTCCTTATCGTCTTGTCCTTTCGCCTTCGCTTCGTGAAGTGCATGATGTATTTCATGTGTCTCAGTTGCATAGGAATATCCCGGATCTGAGTCATATCCTCGATCACTCTGAGTTAGTCATTGGTACCGATTTAACTTACAAGGATTAACCCGTGTCCATTTTGGATCAGAGAGATAAGGTACTCAAGAATCGGACTATCCGTCTTGTTCGTGTTGCTTGGGGTCATCACTCTTTGGGACAGTCGACGTGGAAGCACGAGGAGGATATTTGATCTCGGTACCCGCACCTATTGTACTCATGAGGTATATTTCTTCATATGCCTTCGCATCTTTTATTTCATGATCGGCAAGTACTCATGTGAGATAATGTTGCTTCGCTTTATTATGTGTATTATTATACTTGTTTAATTATATGTTTGTAGTTAGTTGTTGCTTGTCTTGATATCTCCAGCTAGCCTTGAGTTTGAATTCCGAAGACAGAATTTTTCTAAGGTGGATAGAGATGTCACTTCCCATTCCCAATACACGTATTTGGAGCATATTTATTTTCTTACTAGCATAGTTGTATGTAGTAGGGAGACTAGACCCATTCTTTGTTTCACTTGGCACTTGGTTTATTTGTTTGGTTTGATTTTATCATGAGTTAAACCCATAGTCCAAACCTCAAACCCTCCCTATATTACCCAACTTGTCTCTCTCTCTCTCTCTCTCTCTCTCTCTCTCTCTCTTCTCATTTTCTCTCTTCCATTCTTTTTCTTAGGTTTTCCTCTCTCCATCCATAGACAAGTACATCCTGTAAGAAATAGAGAAACCTTTATATTTTTGTTCTATTATGTTCCTTATATGATTCTTCATGCATTTAGAACTTGGTATTTTCTGATTTGGTAGATGGATTAGTATATATCTAAGTTTTAAGTTTTAGGACTTTTATGTGTTATTGAGTTTTCTTATGTTTTGATCTCTTAAAACTTAATATTTTTGAAAACTTGTTGTTCTATGTCGATGAACATTTGATTTTGAGTAGTTTAGAACTATACTTTACCGGATTTTGGCATCATTGAGGTTTTTATGGAAGAAACAAATTTACATCTTCGAGCTTTTGGCCATGACCGAAAAGGTACTATTGTAGGAGACAAATAAGTGATATGTGGCACGAAGTGCTATGCGGTCTGGACTTCTTGTCTTGAGTCGGCATGCGGCCAACCTTTTTGGATGCATGACTAAAATCTGCACATCCGTCCCTTGGCAAAATACATGAAACTTGAACGAATAAAATTTTGCTAAGTCCCAAAAGATTTTATGCGGCCAAGTGTGTATGCGACCAAGAGGAATATGCGGCATCGAGCTATGCATCTCTCTTTCCTTTGGACGCATAACTCAGTGTCGACTTATCACATCTTTTGATGATTTTGTCTTTTCTCTTGACATACCTTATTGCTTGTCACATCTATCACTTTAGGTCACTTTTTCTGACTTGCATTTATTGACTGTCACATTGTGCTTGTCCCAAAGAGAGTGGACTTTGTCTTGACCGTATGCAGCCTGGAACTATAAGCGGCCTGGATGCGGCTGGGCACCTATGCGCACCTTGTCTTATGCGGCACCATGTTTCTTGCACACGTTTGACACTTGCTATTTTGCTTTCTAATTGGATTACTCTTCCCTTGATCACCTTATTATACGTTGGGTAGAATAAGGGGCATAGTTTAACTCGGAGGAGGGTCTGCAATCCTGGTTCTTGTTTGGTTTAAGGATTGTGGATCTAATCTCGAGGGTTCCTCGTACTACTCTTATTCTCATCCATCGATATAATAAAAGTGACAATTAATGTGATCAGTGCATGTTGTCCTGTCCTGAATGACTTGTCACTCAATATCTTGACTATGATCCTGATACTAGGACTTGTTCCTATCCCGACTATTGTATCCGTGCTGATACACTTGAACGCACCGGGAGTGCTAATATATAAAGTGAGCCATCATGCCACTTACTCTTGCTATGCGATATATGCAAGAATCTGGTGGTTAGACAGTAACATTAGCCGTGGTTAAATAGTATTGATTGTTGCATCACACTTGGGTGCATCCAGATTTAACTTTCGAGTGACAATATGGGTTCGTATCAATTGTGCCCGTACTTAAAGTACGACATCTAAGAAAGAATATTCATGTGACCATGGCATAAGATTCTAAATCACCTAGGACTAACTAGGCAACTTAATTTGTAGTGCATTGGGAGGGAACGGTATCTCAAGATCGTGCATGTCGAACCACCCTAAATTAGCTGGGAGTAAAGGTTGGCCACCACGGATACTGTATATCATCCACACTAGTGGAGTGTAATATCTGACTTAATTATAAGATCGAGCCAGTAACTTTCCTATAGAAAGCCTGAAACTATTATTGATCATTAATTAGCTCAGTATCCTTGTGAGAGATTGGTGCATCACTTACAAATAATCTAGCTCACATATCATTGGTTCAGCCAGCACTGCTCGATTATGGCACGATCTGAGGATGCTTATATAACGCATTACTGGGATAACCTAGAGATCACATGTCAAGTCGTACTACCTGATTAGCCGTTTAATTTGTTTGTAGTTAGTAAAGTGGACCATCGTGGCATGATGATCCAACCCAGGTCCTTGTTTAGTTATTGGGATGTCTTATTGTGTTACGATAATCCATAGATTGTAGCTATGTTATATATATATATATATATATATATATATATATATCCCTAATTGTGTATTGTACCTTTTGTTAAGTCGGATTAGGGACATAGACTATCGTGGCATGGTGGTTCAACTCATGTCCTTGTTTGGTTGTTGGGTTGTGCTGTTGTGTTACGATAGGCTGTGAACTGAAACTACGACGCAAAATTATTTTAGCTTGACCAAAATCAAGGGACGTATTCTATCTTGATATGATAAGGTACTTCTTGTCATTGTTTGGTGAAGGGGTATCGTATTATATCATGGATGGGACATATACCATTGATTGTTGGCTCACGCATCTCATGTTATAGAACTGATTTTATTTTTTTATTTTATGAATCCTTTGTGGTACTTGCTATTTGGGGCCTGATCCCACTGGTTTTGCATAGCCAGGTTTAGAGCCAGCACTTGAGGATCAATCTTACTTCCCCGCCACTGATGGTACGCACCCGAAGGATGGCTGTTGAGGGACACGAGTGGGTTCCTTATTTCACTGCTCGTCTTTTGTAAACTATATTCTTTTGGACGTTTAGCCAACCAGCACCTGTTAGTCGACAAATTGGGACACTAGTTTCCTACATGACCGTAATATGTTACTCACTATTATGTATATTTTGATTATGTATCTCGTATATCAATTTGTATTGCTGGATCTCTAGAACATTTTGATGCGACTTTTGGGATGCCTTACTGCTTATTCTGAATTATTCTATGTTATTTCTACTTGTTTGAATGATTGAGATATAGAAAATTTTGACCCTAGGAGACTTGATTCTAGTATGCACCCCCATGTCTCTAGACAACCTTAACACATTGCGGGTTACTTCGGTATTCCGTGAGGTACGGTTGGCTGAGTCATTCCCCTGCCCTCTAGTATTCTGGATCTGGGGCGTGACAGAAGAAAAGTTTCTTTATTGATAATGAATATCATTTATAGACTCTTGGATACAAGTAGAGGGTTACCGTACGGGCTTACAAAATAAACGTAAAATGAGATATTTGTTCCATATATTAAATACATTTACTAAAATCAAAAGACAAAAGACCTTTCAGGGGAGTCTTTGCCTTGTCATGGAGCTGCAAGGGATGTGTGTACGAGCTCCGAGAATTTGTATAACCGCTTCACAAAATAAACACGAGCGCGTCTTCTTGATGGACTGGTTGGGGGAAAGGATCAGCTCCTCGCAGTGTCGTCTTGGCTTGGGAAACCTGTTGTACAGTAGGTCAGTACATCACAATGTACTGGTGAAGGCGAGCTAACCCAACTTATCAAATTGATACGGTATTCATGTGAAGCATACAAATTATTGTTAGGTGATCTTTCTATCTTGCCTAAGCCAAAGTTATAAGTATGCGATAGAATGAAATGACTGAAATAAATGTGCCACCATTCGGCGATATTTATCTATGGCCTACGTATCCACCTGCATAAGACTTACCATGTTCTTTCCTGCCAAGAAGACATCGTTAGCTTGAACAGTTTAAACAAATATAGAGGGTCACTAGCACCATAAGCCATCACGGACTATAGTCTGGTTAGACAGTGATCCTTGATCCTTGTAGCATGGGTAGAGAGCCTCGCTACAAGTTCCTGAATAACCCGTACTATTAGAGTTAGTCCCAGTGTCCGACGACCGTTCACAGAAACTATAAACCTTGTGCACAAGTTGTCCATGACCATGCGACGTCTAAAATTATGTTATCAAATGAAGCATTGCAAGACAACATGAATGAAAGGTAACTAAGTATAATTACATGCTCAAGTGATTGTGTTATAAGTATGTACTACTACGTCACATAGTTATAGATGAATGAATTCTAGCTACAACTAAAACATAAGATAAGCACATTCATGGTGGACAAGCACGCAACAGTACGATCGTTTCATGAGTTAGAGTGACATGCATTAAGTATTCAAGCCTACTTCTTATTACCTTGACTCTTATTATTATTATTATTATTATTATTATTATTATTATTATTATTATTATGGTATCGTTGATCGGAACATAACAAGAGATTCAGATTCTTATGTGTGAAGACTTGAAAAGAAGGGTCCCCCAAAGATAAAGCCACTCATAAGTTGGTGAATCGCTAGGGAGAAAGAGGATGCTTCAGAACTCCGTTCGTACGTTGCCTACTTGATCACCTGCATTGGTACGAACAGACGATCATTACCTCCTCTTGTCTTTCTCCTAGAATTTGATACCAAATTCGAAGTACAAGGAACGAAACAATAAAAACCATCAAAACCGATCAAGAAAATGTATTCATAAAACCAACACGAAAGTAGCAAAGCGGCATAAAAATGAGTAACAAAAATCAACGCAATGGAAAGATCTCTCTCGACTCTGCCGTTGAGTCATTACTCGAGATACGATCCGCTGAATGTGTGATTTGATTCCGAAGAAACCAATCCATAACGAGAAAATAATATTTATTCAATATGTCCCGATCAACTAATACCGACAGTTTTTCTTAGTAGCGCTCCCCGCATCGGGGGAACGGGACACTACACCCCTCCCCAAATCCCAAATACTCTCTCTCTCTCTCTCTCTCTCTTCAAAATCATTTCCCTCATTCATTCACTTCAAAACCCTAAACTTGTTCCTTCTCCACCTCCTTCAATTTCAAGCATCAATCAATCCTTGACGTGACACCAAAAGCTTCTTCATAATCTTCTTCCTCCATATTCTCCATCTCTAATTTTATGTTTATATTTTTTTTTCATTTTCATAAATCTTCTTCCCATTCCTTGTTAATGTCTTCATATCATAGAGTAGTAATATAAAATAGATTTATGATAAACTTTTGATGAATTTTTTGAAGTTTCAAACCCAATTTAAGGTTTCGAAGTAAGAAATAACGTCATATTCGCGGCTAGAAAGACTTAGGACAATAGAACATTTTTACAGTCTTGTATGTTGTCATGACTGAAAAAATATTCTACAGTTCTGATTACACCAAAGACTAGAAAATTTCTACTGTTCAGTATATTCAATTTTCCTGGATATTTGGGAGCTTCAAGTCGCTTCATCTGGGTAGAAAATTCCGTTCTGTAGATTTCTCAACATTTGCAAAGTAACCATAATAGCACAAGCTTCGCATAATCAGCAAGCATTGGGCTTATGCACTTCACGGGTGTCCCTCCAAGTCGTATGGGTATTAGTGGAATTAGTGAGTGAAGGACAACGTTTATTAGTGGGTGGTAGCTTGGTTCGAGTTGGACACACAGCACAACCACCACCGCATCTGTAAGTCCTAAGTTTTTGATCGGACATGATCCTTGGCTAACTAAATTTTTTGACAGTATAGTCGGTAGTGTCAGAAATTTTGACAATCTTTCCATTTAGTAGGATTATCGGTTCTAAATAAAATATAATATTGATTAAATATTATATTATTTTAAAAAAATTTAATAATTTTTTAAATTGGAAAGAATATCAAATTTTTTTACAGTCTTAACTATAGACATGACTATCAAAATTTTTGACAATCTATCATCGTCCCCATCACAACTGTGGACTAATTTTCGAAATGAAAAAAAAAAAATCCTAAAATGGATTTGAAACTTCGAAAATTCGTCCAAAATAAATTTTTAACCAAATTTTAGTTTTTAGAAGATGAACTTTAGGCATGAACATGAATTGAAAACAATATTTAAAATTTGAGAGAATAAAAGAGAAAAAGATGAAAAAAAATGGTTTATATACTATGTAGTGAACAGCTCTAAGTAATATTTTGGATGACAAACTTATAAATAAATAATTTTTGGACATTTCTAAGTAAGTTTGGAAATGCTTTTATGAAAAATCTTAAAAAATGTATGCGGATAGTTATAAGAATTTATTTTTTGTACATCTTTATAAGTGGATTGGAGGGAGCTTTATAATTCTTAAACAAATACTAACAAGCTGTGGTAATTTTTAAAAGCGATAATTTAGCAAATTTTGTCATTGAAAATATAAAACTGTTATATGCTTCCACTTTATAAAAAAAGAACTTATAAATGTTTACATATTTGTATGAAACAATTAAAAATTTAAGATATATTCCAACCAACTAATTTAATCGAAAATTTGACTGTTTTACTAAAAAAATAGAATATTTTTTAGTTTTTAAAATAAAATGATAGTATATACTAATTTCTACATTTTAAATGAAGATTATTTGTTAAAATATTTTTTTTTAAAAGTATAGAAAGTCACATCTAATATATATATATATATATATATATATATATATATATATATATAGAGAGAGAGAGAGAGAGAGAGAGAGAGGGGGAGGGGGGGGGGGGGGGGGGGAAGCCGTTGCACGAAGTTGCAAAGTTTTCCTTTAAAAAACCTAAAAGTTTTCTACCTTTAGACTCTGAAAAAAATGTCATAAAATAAAATAATTTTTGTGAACATTTCTTGAATGATTTGATCACTAACGACAACCAGCCTCAGAGTTTCCTTTTAAGAAAAAAAAAAAAAAACCTTAGAAGGTGAAAAAATTGTCATAAAATAAAATAATATTGAACATTTTTCTTGAATGACCTCATCACCGACGACAATCAAACCCAGAGTTCAAATATGGAATGCCGGTCATGTCATAAAATAAAATAAAAAATGTTAAAAATTTTCTTGAATGAACTCACCACTGACGACAATCAAACCCAGAGTTAGTCAAACATCTTTTTCTGCATTAATCGCACTATCCAAAAACATGCCAATTAAGTGAGATGACAAGCGCCTTTCTATAAAACACGACCCTCTATATATTTCCAAGCCACGATCACCCTGAAAACATCACCACAAAGCAAATATACCAATCCCCCGCCGAAAGAAACAGCCAAATCGAACTCCAACTGATCTTCTTCCTACTCGGTAACTCCTCTCTGTCCCCAATTATTTTCGTAATTTTTCATAATTGTAGTTCAAATTTAGCATGATATGCACTCTCCATACATCAATTTTATTTTCTTGGTTTCTATGTTAAGTCGTTAGTTAGTTGTCGATTCGTTGTACATAATTCTCAATTGAAATATAAAAATTCCTCGCTGGACGAAAGGCGGATTGGCGAAAGAAGTACCGTGTGCACTTGCATAAATTTAATTAAGAGTTATCAACAAGGGAGTGATCCAGTGATAACACTAATAAGGGAGGAGAGGACTAATAATGGAGAAGAGGAGTAGACATGGATTGGAATCACTGTCCGTGGAATACTTAAATAGGAGGATGTCTTTGGGTTGGGCTAATAGTCCAGGATGAGTGACTTTATCTCCAAAAAATAAAAATAAAATTTACGAGTTTCTTGATGATGGATCTCTTGGTTTGGGGTTTAAGTGGTTAAGGTTCTATAGCATATTATTACCATCTAATCAACATACAATATTGCGTTATGGTAAGGCTTAGCTCTTGCATCGTGAAGGACGAGGGGTTTTCGTCGCAAAAATAACTTCTCCATATATCTGGGATTAGGCTGCATATATTTGGACCATCAACAGCTCCTGCATAGGAGGAGTATCGTAGCTATGAAAATTTGCCGAAATTACATAGTAAGGCAATATACAAAAAAGTAACAAATTAATAACCAAACTAAAAAAAATCAATAAATACTAATAAATGATATTACAAGATCTCATAATCCTCACATATTCAGTACCCAGCTCCGATTTGAAGAGACAAGGCAGTTTAGAGCATCGTGGAGTCGATAGCGAAGGCCTAACGAACAAACTGTAGAGTGATTGGGGGCCTGCACAACATAATCGGTAATACCGGTTCTGGGCTAAATGGTATAACACTTTTTCTAGCATCTAGTTTGCACAAAAGTGGTATTCACACAGTATGTTGGCGGTATATTGAAAACATACCGGTTGGGTGAACTGGTATGCTGGTTCGAGCATATTCAGAATATTTGGTATGGATTTTGGTAAGTTTGTGATCAAAATCAAAGGCTCAGATTTGTTAGCGGCTAATTTAGGGATTCCTAAATCCTAAATTAGATTTCTTAGTCCATATAGATAGGAGGTCAAAGGAATTCTTCTTTCTACACCCTTCTAGGGTTCAAGGAGTATCTCCACCACTTCTACTAGGTCCATGCTTGTAAGTTTTTGCACTTTGAGATAGAAGAAGGGCGCATCTGAGGGGGACTCGTCTACTCTGTTAGGAAGATTGTCACTATCGGATGGTGGACAAGCATTACACGGTCAGAGCTTTATAAGGGGTTGGGATATTAAGCAATCTCATAATATTTTGTGCTTCTTCGTAAGGAGTTGTAGGGGGTCATCTCTTAGGGCAAAGTAGAAGACACATATTGTACTTGCAATCTTTAGTTAATAGAAGATTGAGAGTTGTTTAAGTGGCCATAGTCACCACATATCTGTGTGTTTCGATCTATCTTGGTTTTTCGTAGTGGGATCGTTGTCTGAATCTCAGCAAATTGGTATTAAAGCTCTCAGATCGAGAGAACGAAGGTATGGCCATAGCTATGGAGAACAAAGTATCAAAGAAGCTGTGGATGACAATCAACGTGGAGAAGTCATGGGGGCGTTGACAGCGAGGAGCATGAACTCTCTCAGGGGGCGACATGCACTCTGCTTTTGGAGTCACGGGACCAACACCCTCTTATCATACTGGAGGAAGAGTTTGTTGGATATCCAACCTGGATTTGAGGAGGCAGGGCGGTCTGGAACGTCGTGGAGCCGGTGGCGAAGGCCTCACAAAGAAATGACGGTGCAATCGACGTGGTCGAGGTAAATAGGGGTTGGGGGTGGGTTAGCCTGCACACCAGAACTGATATACGAATTTTTGGCCAACTGGTATAACGGTTTTTTCTAGCATCTAGTGTGCACAAAGCAGTGCTCACACAGTATATTGTTGATAATACCGATCGCATACTGGTTGGGCGAACTGGTGTCTGTTCGAGCAAATTCAATATATGCAAGATGGATTTTTCTAAGTTTGTGATCAAAATCAAAGGCTCATATTTGTTGGGGTTAATTTAGAAATTCTTAAATCCTAAATTAGGTTTCTTATTCCCTATATCTAGGAGACGAAGGGGATTCTCAATTGTATGCTCTTCTAGAGTTCAAGGATTATCCACCACTTCTATGAGATTCGTGCTCGTAGGTTCTTGCACTTTGAGATAAAAGAAGGGATTTCTGAGAGAGATTTGTCTACTACGTTAGGAAGATAGTCACCACCGAACGGTGTACAACCATTGTTTGGTGAGAACTTTATAAGGGTTGATTGAGCGATCTCATTGTTTTTTGTTCTTCTTCTTTAATAGTTATAAGGGGCCGTCTCTTGGTGCAAACAAGACGACGTACGTTATATTTGCAATATTTGATTAATAGAAGATTAAGGTTTGTCCTGGTGGTATTCTTGGTTCTTAGTAGCGGGATCATGATTCATGTTTTCTTTGTGGACTCAGACTCTGGACACTCTCATATCCGCTGTGCGTATCTTTGGATCGCAGCACACCAAGCAATCAAACCCCCAAAAAATCGACATCTTTTCTCTCTCCTACTTTCTTTTTTGAAAAAGAGAGATTTATAGCCTAAACCCCAAACCCTAAAACATCATCCAATATTTTTTGCACTCCAAAAATGAATCCTAATTATTCAGACATAGATAACATAATCATTCTAAATAAACTTGAGCTGAGCTAATCCTAATAGTACGTGAAAAATTAAGAAATCAGATGTTACTTTTCAACCCTCGATCTATGTTGCATAGACGCTCCTCGGAGGTCTGTTTCTATATGCCCATATCCGTTTCTGATACATATCAGACAAGATACTTCCTCGACACTCAAGGCATGCTCACCCATGTCTAGGCTCCAAAGAGAACCAAAACGTGATTGCCATGGTTGTGATCTTGCCAAAACATGATTAAAATACGAGAAAGTAACATTTCCTTTATCACATCCTTATTTAAAATATTTTGGAACTTAGTTGCTAAAAGTATGCATATACCTACTTTTCATTAAGATCTAATTTATGAAATTCGTATGTAGATACATTTTCATGTCTAAATTTAACCATATCCATACCATGCTCGTATAGTAACATTTTGTTAAAATTGCCCTATTCTGAATATGTATCGTATCCGAATCACATTTCAGTGTCTATGCAAACTAGCGTACAGTTGGTAGAAACATTGAATTTGTTATATTAAACAGGTGGTTTACCTTTTTAATATACTATTATTAGAAGTGATATCATATTCTGTTTTGTGGTTATGTCTGTTATAACTTACAATACTTGGTGAACTTCAATGGAAACTGCTGCAGATAGGCTATTAGACATGGATACAGAAATTGGAACAGGAGATTGTCTTGGATGGGCAGCAAGAGACCCTTCTGGAACTCTTTCACCCTACAAGTTCAGCCGCAGGTTTGATTAATAATGCAATTTTAGTTTCTGTCACATATTAACTCTGCTAAGTTAAATTAAATGCTAAAAGTCTTTCATTGATAGAGAAGTAGGTCAGTTTAGATGTATTTGTGCCTTTTTGATGCTCTGTGTTCAAATGTTTAAACCTCGTTGCAAGCATATTTGCTTTAGGCGATGCGTCTAGCTGACTCTTTTCATCCAGTTCCATATGTCAGGTGCTGTTAAATCAGCTTTATATTTTGGTCCCAGGCTGAGAAGCTAGCCTTTTGTCTAACCTGTTGTCTAATAGATGCATAACAGTGGCTATAAAAATATATTATTTGCTTTGTAAATGGATAATATGATTTATTTATTTTTCTCTGCTATAGTGGACAATCACGTTTTCACAGCATCATCATTATACAAGTTTTCTCCTATCAGAATGGGACCTGCTATGAAGCATAAAAAAACTCAATAAATTACTTGACAAGTTTTTATCATTGCTCGTTAACCTAACGTTAATCCTCTGTGTTTGTGCCAAAATACTAGCCGAGTTAGCTATGAGCACGAGAGGGACATGTTGTAAGATCTAGACGGCCACTAGACAAATAGGTACACCTACCTTTTTGATATGCAATTTAAGTTCATGAAACCAAGTAGCGCCTTCCAAGTTTCCCTAGAATTTAAGATGTCTAGACAAAGAGTTGTGAATATACAGTTTGCTATAGAAACTTGCATTTATTTCTTTGACACATTAAGCCAAAGAGTGAAAAGGAATAACATGATTTGTTTTTATCATTTTATCAATGTCCTTAACTGTAATGCCAGTTAAAATACCTACTAATTTTATGAATTCCATTTAATGTTATTATGCAGAGCTCTTGGAGGTGATGATGTTTCTATTAAAATAACGCATTGTGGAGTCTGTCATGCTGATGTCATATGGACAAGAAACAAGTTTGGAGATTCCAAGTATCCACTTGTTCCTGGGTTAGTTTCGCTCTAACCTAGACTTTTGTAATATTATTACATTCTTTATTACAAATTACTTCTATATTCTGTTATAATAGAATTCTATATCATTGTTAGTAAAGTAAATCTTAGAGGGGAAACCTTCATTTTGATTCAACCCTTCTTCCATCAGAACAAGTTTTGTTATGGAGCACGCAGAGATCCACAAAGAATAATCAACTAAATTTTGTGACATACTGTCAATCTGATGTCAAATGTGATGGTTAGCACCAAATTCCTAGAAACGATAGACATGAACGAGAGGAGCCTAGTAGGAATCTAATTTCTAATTTTCCAAAATCCATAATATCCTTCAATATAAGCAAATACTATACCTAGAAAGATCTGAACAAGGTTCACGCAGTGACCCACGAAGAATAATTAACTAAATTTTATGACACACTGTCAACCTGATGTCAAACCTGATTGCTAGCGCCAAATTTCTAGACAAAGTACATATGAACAAGAGGAGCTTAGTTGGGAACCCTGATTTCTAATTTTCCAAAATTCTAAATATCCTTCAATATAAGCAAAAACTATACCTAGAAGTATTACGAAGCGCATGATTCAGATATGACTCAATAATTCGCCCTATATGGAGAAAAAGATCCAATGAAGCATTCAATCTTCAGATAGCATACTGTCTCCTATCAATTGATCAAGAGTTTACTTTTATGACTCAATTATGCTTTTGATAGTTCTAATATCGTACTCTAAACACTATGAAATTTGTGTGCTTGCTTTCACCTTTGGTGGTTTATATTTCAGGCATGAGATTGTGGGAGTCGTCGTGGCGATTGGTTCCAATGTTGAACATTTCAAAATTGGAGATCATGTTGGTGTCGGGACATATGTTAATTCATGCAGAGAATGTGATAATTGTAATGAACGGCTAGAAGTTCATTGCAAAAAGGGGTCGACTTTGACCTTCAACCATCTTGATTCAGATGGCACAATTACAAAAGGGGGATATTCAAGTTACATTGTTGTCCATGAGAGGTAAGTTTCTCAAGGAAAATTAGAACATTTATTGTCTAAAAGTTTGACGTAAACAAAATAAGAAAAACCACT
This sequence comes from Iris macrosiphon, assembly GCA_036927795.1. Lineage (NCBI taxonomy): Eukaryota > Viridiplantae > Streptophyta > Magnoliopsida > Asparagales > Iridaceae > Iris > Iris macrosiphon. Next base: position 48,015,007 of record JAYESA010000007.1, read on the forward strand.
ATAAAGAATTCTATAACTTTGCTATTTTCTGTTAGTTACATAAAGAATTCTGTAAAAAAATATAATAACTATATTACATGGAAATAAAATTCAGATGTTGTTCAACCAAAACATTTATCCGGTTATTTTGTTTCCAATATGAAGTGTGTTTAATAGCTAATTGGATTTACGGACCTTGGAAAGTCTAGTTTCATCTATGATAAATAAGAAAAGATTGCAAGCTGACTTTTCCACCTTATACCACCCAACCACTGATGCACACACAAACACGCATGTATGCGCAGGAGGAAGAAGAAGAAGAAGAAGTAGAGATATTTTGCATTTTTGTTGTTGCAACAAAGGTTCCCTACCACCAAATTATGCCTTTTGGCTACTATAAAGTGATATTGGATGAATTATTCTTCATAAACACTAGGAAAATTGATTGCTTAGGTCCTATGAAGAACATGTATTAAGATGGAGTCATACTCATGAGGGATTATGGTTACACATTATGTATCATACAAAACATATTAAAGATAGGCCAGGAGTGAATCTGATATATGAACAATTGTACTTTTTCCAACATCATATAATGTAGTAAAACTATGAGATGATACTTGAATAATAATTACGTACTCTCAATTTGTCTTATTGAGTTGTGTGCACTAATCAGATAAGCGAGGAGTTCATGTGAATAATTGTTATTGATCCCAAGATCGCCTAACATTCCTATCATAATCAACACCATTTATCTTGATATGCAAATCCTCAATTGTATACAAAGCAAAGTCAAATGGTATGGATAGTTTCAAGTTTAAAACTTGCATCAAGTGATACCTAATTGACAAAATTTACTGTCAGTTTTCAATGAGTTAAATTGACCCATTTTGTCACTTTGATTCCACAAGATCGATGGGATTGGAATATCTTTATACAATCAAGGAGATGTATATTACGATGAAGGCGTTGATCTTTCATTTACCTAAGATCAATTGTATGAAATGCAAAATGAACTCCTAGTTCAAGAGATAAAACTTGTGTCTGTGTGTGCATGTACGTATGTGAATTATTATCTTCCCCCACCCATGTCCTTGTTTCTATAAGTTATCATATTTCCGTGTTGCTATAGTATCATATTAATAATCCTTACTCAGATTCTTGATTAACAGGATAAAGATGTATTATTAAACTAATTTAGACCCTATTGCCGTTTTTGAACTACAGGTATTGTTACAGGATACCTGATGGGTTACCACTAGCTATGGCAGCACCCTTGCTATGTGCAGGAATCACAGTTTATACTCCCATGATCCACCATAAGATGAACCAACCTGGTAAATCTCTTGGTGTCATTGGTCTTGGCGGCCTTGGCCACATGGCGGTCAAGTTTGGTAAAGCTTTCGGTCTAAAAGTAACCGTTTTCAGCACTAGTATATCCAAGAAAGAGGAAGCTCTGAAACTGCTTGGTGCAGATGAATTTGTGATCTCCTCGGACCAAGAAAAAATGCAGGTATAGTTCGCAAATCATTGCTTTTCCTGTTTCTACGTCTGGATCACACTGTTCCCATTCAAATTCATACATATTGCAACTTTTCTTACAATGCAATGCCTGTCTGAAAGCCAAATCCTTTTCTTTGACCATGTCAGCAAAGGTTAATCCATTGGAATTTATGATTATATGCCTATATTATTTTAGAACTTAGAATTTAGATATATGCGTTATTTTGTTATTACTACTTTTAGCTTGACTGAAAATCTGCTATCAATATTTGTCTTCTTTCCCCTCCTTTAAAATCAGTTTTTACATTTTCTTTGAGAATCAGTAGGTATTTAGTCACCAATAGTTTATAGAAAAGGATAGTCTAATATGATTGCTTCTAGAACCTTCCCTTTCATTTCAAATGATTCTAATTATGTTTATCTTCTTTTTTGTGCACCATTGTTGCAGTCCCTGTCAAATTCCCTGGACTTCATCATTGATACTGCTTCGGGTGATCATCTTTTTGATCCATATCTGTCACTCTTAAAAGTCCATGGTGTTCTGGCGCTAGTAGGCGTTCCTAGTGAGGTTAAAGCGAGACCAATAAACCTTATTCATGGTATTGTCTTTTCCCACAATTTTTTTTGATCATTGCATGTTCAAATCCCTTTTACTTGTGCTAAGTTTCAATTAGTATCATATACTTCCCTTATTTGTGGAATGTTGGTATATCTTGCTCCATTTTTAATGAAAGCTGTCTGGTTCACCTTGATCCTATCCTTATCTAATTTTAGTTTTTGTTGAGAAACGGATTTTACTTGCTCAAACTAACTTTCCAGTTTCTAGGTTTGAATTGATTGTGATATGATATGCAGAGTTCTTGAAGTATCCTGACTGCAATTTAAATGTTAATGTGCAGGAGCAAGATCAATTTCTGGAAGCGCAAGTGGTGGTACAAAAGATACACAAGAAATGCTAGAGTTCTGTGCGGTCAATAAGGTTTTTCCAGAAATCGAAATCATTCCAATCCAGTACATAAATGAGGCACTTGACAGGGTGGTAAAGAAGGACGTGAAGTACCGCTTTGTGATTGATGTTGAGAACTCTCTCAAGTGAATCAAACGAACAAAAGAGGAAAATTAGTTTGCGTAGAGGTTATTTATGCCATGGTTGATAATGTCTTGTGCTCCTTCATTTGAAAAATAATGTGCAATCCATATCACAAGTATCAGATTGTAACTTTAAGTATCTGTAGACTTCAATATTGCATGTATATTTTTTAGTGTGAAGTTATATATCTAGTGGCTTTAAATACTTTATATAACATTGATAAATGTGAAAAAAAGTTTGGTCGAAGAATCAATATGGTTATTGTCCATTGCTTTTTCACAACCATGACTGATGCAATCTGGAAAGTGTCACAGTATGCTGAAATTGGCAATATGCTAGAATGGTGTACGACAAAACCAACAAAAAGAGTGAGATGCGAATATCAAAGGTTTTGTTTCAAAGAGGCTAAGCATGTCTCAGAAACTCAAGATGGATCTTCAAATCTTTATAAAGGTAAGCAAAGTAAAAGTAAAAGTAAAAGTAAAAGTAAAAGTAAATATCCAGATAATCAGAAACTTACTAATCTTGAACTGTTGATTTAAAGGTCACTGCTTGTTGTAAGGAAAACATATAATCTATGCCCTTTAGGTAGTGTTTGGTACACGGATTAGAATATTGATGGAGATTAGGAATCAAATTCATGGGAAAATTGTTTTATCATGTTTGGTAGATATATAACATTTCCGAAATTTAATTCATTTGTAAAGATTATTAGTTAGAAGTAATATATATTTAATGCTCGTCTCCTTGTAACAAAAGCTAATTACAATTAGGTTGGTTATAATGGTAGACTCATAGTTGGAAGACTAGAGATCCAATCATATTAGGATTTGTTTGGTCTTTGGAATATGAAGAATCGAAATAATTTTAATTAACTTGGAAGAACTTGTATGGTAGAGAACACATTAGTTTCTTGTGTTCTTTTTCTTGATTGACAAGTTTATGACTTGGAAAAAAAAACATGAAAGAGTAGAATCCACCCTTATGAGAGTAAAGCAAGTTTTCCATCCATTATTTAGGAGAAGAGAAAAGCTGAGACGGAGGGCATGGATATATATATCCTGAAATTAAAGATCCTACGAAAAATGGCTTGAGTTCCCACAAGATCTTCTTGAAATCCAAATACGAAATAGGCCTTTAAACCAAATGAATTTTTTATTGACAAATTCATATTCCAACCAGATTCAACCCAAACCAGATCCCTCCTACTTGCACCAGACCCAACTGACTCGGATATAACTGACCGGAACTTAGAGTCGGACCTGATCGAATAAGACCATGCACTATTATTCCATGGAAAATAAATACACCATATTAAGGGGGAATGTGTTTCCCATGATTCGTGGGAAAATGAAATTTCTAGATTCAAAACTTCAAAAGTAAATTATATAACACAAACCGGACATGATATGTAGTTTTTCATCCTAAATTTACCCGGACCGTAACGCACCCTTAAAGTAACACATCTATACAATAGCTGAAATTATATATATATATATATATATATATATATATAGTTTTTGATTAAAGTAACACCCTTAAAGTAACACATCTTATACAAAAAATATTTCTTTATTGAAATTGAATAAGCATTACAAGCGGAGCTAGGACGAGATTACAAGTCGCTCAAGCTCTCTCTCTCTCTTGAAACAATAAAGGCATGCCAAGTATTATACAACAAGGAATAATACATAGGCGATGTTCCAAATTATGTCCTATAAATGTGCTTTAGCTCCGGACGCAACACTCCAAGGCTCCAGAGCGAACTCCATGCCTTAGCGCGAACGAGAGAACACTCCGCACCAAACGAGGATCTCCCGCACCCTACACGCAATCTGGTAGGTTATTAGTACATTGAATGCACTGGTGGGGAGGCTTCTCGCCCGCTTAACAAATCCAATACGTTCAATTAGTTATGTGTACTCTATCATTGTTGTCTTTCTAGTCTTTTTTTAGAATCAGTTTTATGGCAAGGATAGAAAGTCTAACTCGTGTGGTAGTACGTCGGACGATATAAGAGTAACATGACGAGACTTACCAACTTACCATTCGACCTTTCGGTCCGAGGTAAACCAAGTTAAACCGAGAACGAATAAACATGAAATCATGGTATTGTATAAGCAAACACAAGTGTCACGGGCGTATTTCTGATTCAGATGCACGAGTTACACGGATTACTCAGATGTGATACTCCATTACTCAAATATGTTCAACAAATGCTTTATATTCATAACGATCAGATGTTCCAGATTACTAGATGCGATATAATGACTCGCACACGGATTGCCACAAAGCGAGATGACTAATCTATATGAACAGGAGGGTCGTTGGCGCTACAAGCCATCTGGACGAGTCTCGAGACGGAGATGGGTATAGCGCTAAAATCTCGAGGCGTGCACCATCCCGTCGGAACAGGAGAGACCCAGACTGTAAAACCCCTAATTTTTTAAAAAATTGTATTAATTATTTAATTAATTATTTAATTGATTTATAGTATGTAAAACCTGATCCTAAAATCCGTATTTACTTTTTTTATTTTTTATTTATTAATTTAATTACTATATGTGCTAATTAGGAGAAATATATTTTTATTTTAGGTGTTCGTGCACTTAGAAGATTTATGGGGTCATTAGGAATTTTTATTTATTTTATATAGGAGACCCTTTGGACAATTACTAGCTTAATGGAATGCATTAATATAATTCTAGATTTTTCTATGGGTATATATATATATATATATATATATATATATATATATATATATATATATATATATTTAAAAGAACAAGAAAGAAAAAGAAATGGAAAAGGAAAAAGATTAGAAAAGAAAAGAAAAGAAAATAGGTTTTTATTAGACTTTTGGATCCAAATCCTTAAGAACTACCCAACCCATTAACCCTCTACCCAAACCCACCTAGCCTAAGACCCGCTACCCCAACTTCAGCCACACCCACTGAAGGCAACAGAGCCCAGACCCCTTCTCCGCGTGTGAAACCCCCCGGTCTCTTCTTATATATATACTTCATTATCAAAACCCTAAACCCAAACTCTTCTTCCATCTCGATCACCTGAGCGCCGCTTCCCCAGACCTGACGACGATCGCCATGCCGCCCTTGCCGCCTCCAGCCGCAGCGCGCTCAGCCAAGCCGCCCAGACCGATCCCGACGACCGCGACCCCGTGCAACCCCGCACAACTGCAGTTTCAAACAGCAACTTACCTGTGTTCCAGCGCTGGTTTTCGTCACCTCGCTGAACCAAACTCGACCCTGTCTTCACCGGTACGCTCACCCCTTAACCCTCTCCAATATCTGTATGGTAGTTGACCTCGAACAACGCGTAACCCTAGGCGAAAACAGTGTCAAAGTTGGCAGAAAATAATAATTTTTGGGTATCGCAGAAAACTGCGGTGACCACCTATGTTCCCGGATTCGTATCTCCCACCACAGAGATCCGAATTCAATTTTTTTTGTTGATATGCGAAGACCACTTGACCTAGTTTATTTTTTGCCAATACTTTAATTTATTAACTGCTATATGTAGAATTAAATTAGTTGGAAAACCACAAAAATATACTTTTTTCAGATTTCCAAAAGTTGTGAAACGGAGCACGCCCCGCCAAACGGGACCGTCCCGCCGTGTACCAAGTATACTAAATAGTGCGTGCAATATAACCAGACATGTGAGAGTTCACGAAAATTGATTAGGACGCGTGTGCGCGTCGGAATCAGCCCGTATCAGTGGACAATCCCCGTGTCGCAACTTTTACGAAAGCCGTGCGCATTTTGTGTATGCTCGTCAGATTGCGACAAAACTTGCGCCACTGGACTCGGGGTAATGCGCTGGTCCTATGACCCAAGTTTCACGCAATTTTGAGACAGCTGACCAAGTTGCCAAATGGCGGGCCCCACGGTTGACTTTTTGGGCAAAATTGTGTTAGGCTCACTGGAATCCACATTTGGACATACCGTTGGGTTCGTACTGACATTTAGTTTTTGTTTGACCTATAATTTGTTCTATTTAGAGACCTTTACCCTTGGCACATTTTTCGGTACAAAGTGGCCCATATGTGGAGTCCGCTTTGACCCGAAGTTACCGTTTTGTCCCTATGTCCAAATTGGACGAAAGGGGAGTGCTTTCCAGTTATTTTGCTTATTCTGGGAACGTTGGTGATATCTATTTCAGCATCCGGAGACGTCCATTCTGAGGCCGTAGTTTCTGACTCTTGGTGTTTGACATCTGGACATTATACTCTACAGCTCTCTTGCCAGGCAAGTATACCTTGCCTTGTTGTACTGTTTAAATTCAGTTATATATATTAGTTGCATGTTTCTTATTTTAGATTCTATAACTGTGCGCGTCCAAGAGAGACTCGGGTGCAGTCAACGGAGGCATTGACGTTAGGACTTGTGTCTGACCTAGAGTCTAATAGACCCACCTAAAGTTGTGGAGTTATTGGTATGACTCCCCAGGCCTTGACACGTATCATTACACGTCACCGAGTGAGTTCATGTAGGGACACGTGCCTCATACTCGACTGGCCATCGATGTGAGCAACATGTGTAACGGTAATTAGCTTAGTGTTTATTTCTTTAGAGACTTGCATTATAGTATGAGATGTCCACGTTGTGTTCACGACTAGTATATCTACATTGGGCGGGCAGGACGACTTGTAAGCGTATGGGACACCCACTTTCTCTATGCAGATTCCACACTCGACGGAGTGATATGGACGTTATATACTATGCAGATTCCACGTTCTTCGGAGCGATATGGACGTTATATACTATACAGATTCCCCGTTCTTCGGAACGGTACATTACAGTGCGCCCTTGTATCGGGGGCATATGTGGCATATACTAGCCAGTCATGCCGATTGGTGAATTATGTCAGCATATGTCTAGCCTACACTTTCCCATACACTCAAGTTGTCCTCAAGTTGTATTTTACTTAGATGGTTAGGTCACCCTCGAGTTTTTACAGTATTTAATTTATGGCATACTTTTATGTATTTTATTATATCCCTATGAGGACCTGGTCCCTTTCCAGGTGTATTATTTATGTGTATTTGCATGAGCGCAGATTCGGACTGGCTACTTATATTGCGAGAGGTCTTCTCTTCGAGGTTGTTAGAGGTTGTATTTATATTGTATTCGTCTTGTTTATTCTTCATTCTAGTGCGACAGTGAATTTGTTTCCATCCGACTGTCATCTTTAGATACTTCATTCTTGGGATCTGGTTGTATATATTGGTTATTCATTATATTTGATTTTCTGTGGATGAGATTAGATTATACCCTATGATTTATGATGGTTTATACCACTGGTGAATTTTTATTCATATTACAGCATACGTGTGATATGGTTTCCATATATTGGAGTGCCATATTTATACGGCTGGCATGCTTACGTATCCTAGTCCTACGTATTTTTAGGACTGGGGCGTGACATGTTTTTAGTGGTGGCCCATGCAAGTCAAGAGCATATTGCCTCGGTTACGTTACTGTACCGAGCAAGCCTGCATATAGGATTAGAGTATAGGATCTCATCCTCAATTGACTATAACTCGTATTTCTTCTAATCCGTTCTATCTGAATAATTGTATCCTGCTTGATTCTTGTTCTTCCCTATTAGTTTCTTGAGTATAGCCTCTTATAGAATATAGTGTTGTTAGATGATAAGTAGGGTAATATTCCTATTAAGAGTACAACTAGAGTGTTGACACACCACTAAGTTTAGAATATCTAGTGAACCCTAGAATTCCTTATCTATAGATTGGTTTACCATTATCCCTTGATGTATTATGAGGACTTGAGAGTAGTATAGACACTACTAGAGTTAGTTAGAAGTTTTTACCATAATGTTTGACCCTAGTATTGAGGAACCAATAGAAAACCAAAATTGAATATTATGACTGAACCTAACCTTCATAGTTAGATAGTATTGGAGAACTATAAACTTAGATCATTGTCTTATTATTAGTAGACAACACCTTAGGAAGCCTAGAGGAATGTAATCAACACTTTTTCCTTGATCATACCTCGAACATAGCAACTAGCATACCACTCCCCCTTAGAGAACCATGATGCTATCTAGAGCCCTCTATTTAATTTCATATATTATTCCTCTGCGACCTTAACGATCGCTAATTGCGCGACGAATAAATTATCTTCTTCCTTTCTTCATCTTTTAACTCGTGCCACTTGACACCTCTAATTATAGACCAAGTGATTGTATTCTATGTAGGGTATATATAGCTTGCTAGGATTATAGTTGTAATCTTGGAAATTTTGAATTTATGTGTTTAGTAGTTAGAACCTGATAGTTGAGTTGTTTATTTAGACTGTGATCATTGTCCCCTAGTTGTAGATCACGTAATTTGTACCTCCACCTCGATACAAGTTAGATTCCTTTCCCTTTGACGGCCAGTAACTCTTCTATCCTTACTATTTGACACTTGTTCTATAAGTACTATGACTAAGACATAAGATGACCATGACCTATGTAATATAAGAGGATACCCTAATAAGTACCAAGACCCCTTCTCGTAGACCTTAACAGGAGCTTCTACGGTATCCTTAAGGCATTACAGTATTATTTATTGTTATAAGTTGGGTAGTATATCTCACAATCTAGTATCACATAGTCTTTTGACCTATTATTGAAGTATAACTGAATGACATTAATTGTATGCTAGCATAAGACGATAGTATTTATTCAGACTGTAGAACTTAGAGGCTCAGACCCCTATTTAGTCGACTAATGACTTAGACAGGGAGTTAGTATGATAACTGTAGAGATTGTAGAATCTTATTTCTTTTGTGAACTTGAATTATTTTGTAACATCTCTCATCATAATCTAGCGTACTTATATGTTCTATACTACCTTGACTTATGCTGCTATTATAGCCTAGTTTTTGTAAGCTTATTCTTTTATCGAGCTTGTTCATGACATATGTGTTATTGGGGCCTGATCAACCACACTAATACATTTCAGAATCAGTGTATTATGATCTGATCAACCATAGTGCGCTTGATTCGGCCTTCGCAATAATACTTTACGTGGATTGAGATATATAGTTGACTAGTAGACACCTGTACTTGCCCTCTAGATATGTCTGAGCGGATCGTATCAGTTACGTAATTGTACTGATATGAGCATGTGAATAGGAATTTCCAAACTAGGATTTCAATCCACGACTGCCTTGACAATTCCCTTTTTGAATTCCTTAAACGCCTTGATCCCCATACTTCTATTCTATAACCTCCCCCTTGAACTCTTTATTATTGTTATCCATCTTCCCTTATTTCGGAAAGATGAAATCTCGTGCTTAGTATAAGTTGATATGTAGGTAGTACAAGAGATACCCATAGGCCAATCGCATTATTTGGTGACTATCTTTTAAAATTGATTAAGGGCATATCATATGTGATATAATTGGTGTTAATTTTTTTGAGGATTGAATAACATGATTAAATAATTTGAGGAAGATTTCTTAAATGTATAGCCTTATATGACAGATGTGTGAATTCTAATTGGATAGAAGTCGCATTGTTAACTTGAGAGGAATCCTTTTAGATTGTGATCAAGTAGGATTATATTGAGAGATTGAGCCATTTTAAATGTGGAGAATTTTAGAAGAAGGAGTTAGAGTATGAGTATTTAATGAATTTTAAAATCTGGATAGTAAGGACCAAATATTTATACTTTGAGCACATGATTTAAAGTTTGAATGTTGAAGATTGAATCATCGATTTAAACCTTGAGGATGAATATAATGCTAGGCTTGAACAATTGGTGAAGTGCATATAAAATTTTACAATTTAATAATTTGAATTAAAAGTTAAAATTTGATGGTTAGATTACCTATTTAAAATATTGAGGATGTGAATTAAATTTAAAAATTTGAAGGATACAAAATTCACAAGGGAAGATAGGAACGATATTGGATTAAAATTATTTTCTTCTAAAGGAGATTATGATAGTTGGAGATCGTAATATGAAAAGTGAGGTGGGTTATTTAAAACTTGAAGATGTTATATAGATTTAATTTAAATTTGGATATTGATAGTTTGAAAAAGTGAGAAGAGATTACAATAGGTTAAAATTTGATTAAAACAGTGATTATCTTAACCTTGAAGTGATTGCGATAGATTAGAATATATTTTAAAATCTTGGAAGAGATTATGATTGACTTGCCTTATAGGCGAACGTGAAGAAATTAACAAATTATGCCTTATTTTAATTTCGAGGATGAAATTGTTTTTAAGTTGAGTAGATTGTAAACTCCCTCACCCCAAAATTTAGCCTACTTGGTTAGATGGAGAAACTAGGGCTAGTTGGTATCCAATTGGAAATATGACACGGTATTTTTTTGATTTTTACAATAAATAGATCACTTAGCGCACCTTACCATTGCATCGCTAATTGGAGCACTTCACTAGTCATTGCCTTCCTAAAAATTTCACAACCTTATCCTAGATATGACCGCTTTCTATTCTGACCCTTGTATAACTTATAAATATGCTCTCTTGTGCTATATTTTAGTCGCACAATATTCGTCGCGGACGTTATTATTTAATCCTAAATAATACGACCTTATATCCTGGTGCGTTCCAATTCAAAATCAGAGACACAATCTTGACCCGTTTTGTGCAACCCAAATTTTGATAATATTCTATCCTGTACCCTCTATGTCCATGACCCTTGTGTCCCACCTAATATTATTCCATGTACCTCTAATTAATTTTCGAACCCCATGCACATTTATTTTGATTTATTTAAATCTAATTTCCATCTTTGTGCAATTTTCCAATTGTTGAGCGCTTTATGCAAAAGTGCATTAAGGTGTCCACACCCTTGGACATGACACATGAAGAAACCTAATTCTCCTCCATGTGGATTTTTTCATGATTCGGAATGTGCAACGCCCAACATCGTCCACTCCTTTAAACCTAGCCTTGTATTTTAAACAATGCAAATCTTATACCATCCTTGACTTTCTACCGTGGCTTAATTTTAATTTCAAGGACGAAATTTTTATAAGTTGGGTAGGATGTAAAACCCTTGATCCTAAAATCCGTATTTACTTTAATATTATTATTAATTATTAATTTAATTGTAGTAATTATGTGCTAATTAGGAGAAATAGATTTTATTTAATTCTTATTTTAGGTGTTCGTGCACTTAGGGGATTTATGGGGCCATTAGAAATTTTTTCTAATTTATTTCATATAGGAGACCCTTTGGACAATTGCTAGCTTAATGGAATGCATTAATATAATTCTAGATTTTTCTATGGGTACATATATATATATATATATATATATATATATATATATATATATATATATATATATATATATATATATATTTAAAAGAACAAGAAAGAAAAAGAAATAGAAAAGGAAAAAAGATTAGAAAAGAAAAGAAAAGAAAATAGGTTTTTATTAGACTTTTGGATCCAAATCCTTAAGAATTACCCAGCCCATTAACCCTCTACCCAAACCCACCTAGCCTACGACCCGCTACCTGTAAACCCCCTTGATTAATTCTATAGATAGTCAGGTATGGATTGAGAAAATTTTGGATTAGCAGCAGATGTTGAGGTTTAGAGTAGAGTTGCATATGTCTGTTATTTATTAATTTAACCCTTGGCGCGCCCTATCAATGCTTAATTATTCGGAGCCCAATATAAGCCCATAAATTCTATTGGACTATTGTATTTCTGACTTGACTCACCAATTTAGGCACTGGACTTTTTCGTCACACAAAAATTAAATCCGTTGTGCCTTAAATTAATCGCACAATTCCCGTATCCTAAATTCCATAATTTAATTTCGTGTCGGACACTTGTGTCGTTACCCTCAATTTTGAGTACCAACTTAACCCGTTGAGTCGGACCAACTAAAGGGTCCAAGACTGACTCCAAGCCCCCACCATTTTTGACCTTTGTGTCATTTCCAAATTTTGACCCCAAGTGCCCCCATTTAATTTAAAAGCGCGGGACACTAATTCTATTTAAATCGGGGATACTAATTTTGTCTAATCCTATTTTAATCCCCAATTAATCCCAATGCCCATTTAATTAAACCCTTGCCAAACACACAACACCCCCTCACCATGCAAATCACCAAACACCATTTTCCCCATAATTTTTGTATCATTTTATGTGTTTGTGCAATTTCCCGAATTTAAGGGGCTTAGTTGTAATTTATTGATTTAGGTGTCTTCACCTTATTGGCCAAGGCCAAATGGAGAGGTTACCATCCTTTGCCGTAGTCAACACTCTCCCCCTTCCTTTGCATGAAGAAATCCAATCCTTCATGTAGAATCCCCACCTTCATGTAGAATCCCCACCCTCCATTTAAATTGGGAGCATCATAACCCTCCATTCCCCCACACCAACCCCTATAAAGTGTCTCTTCCTACACTCTTTCCCAAGCAGGCCCTAATCCCAACACTTAGGGAAACCCCCCTCTCTCTCTCTCCTCCCTCCTCCATATTTATTCATTCCCTATTTCTTCTTCTTCTTCTTCTTCCTTTCTTCTTCCTGAAAAGGGACCCCTCCGGCCGACTGACCCACTCCGGCCGACTGACCCACTCCGGCGACTGACCATCGCTCCGGCTGTGCAGCTGCTCTCCGTCGACTGTTCGCCACTGCACCTTGCTCCTGCTGTGCAGCTGCTCTTCGTCGACTGTGTGCCACCACACCCCGCTTCGACTGTGCAGCTGCTCTCCGTCGACTGTGCACCACCGTACCCCGCTCCGGCCGAGCAGTACAGCGCCACTCCGCCGCTGCTCCGGCCGTGCCCAACCACGTCGAGCCCGCTCCACCCTTGCATCCAGTCTGGCTGCAGTTCCCCTCGACTCCACTGCACCCCGACAAACCGCCCGCCGTCTTCCAGCTGCCACTCCGGCCAGCTTCACGGCTGCAGCGACCCCCCCACTGTTTCTTCTCCAGCGAATCCATCCGACCTCCTCCACCATTCAGTCCGGCCACTCCTCTTCCCCGAGCTATCACCACCACCACCACGAGCTATCCACCACCACTTCCTCCACTCTTCTTCTCCGACGAGTTTTCGGTCATCATCCCCCCGCACCACCTCACTCCGGCCATCGACCCCCCCAAGCCGTCGAGGTATAACTCTCCCCTTACCTTGTCTTTTAGTTATACATATTGGCTTTAGTTAAGTTAATATTAGGGTTGATACCACTATGTCATGCCCCGAGGCGTCCCCCGAGTCGTGACCGCCGTGCGGGCCTGGAGTTGCGCCCGCACAAGGCTTTAATGATTTGCATAGCAAGTACATATTCAGAGTACGCAGATAAATTGAAACACAGATTGAAACATAGAAAAGTTCTCTTTATTGATAATGAACATCTATTACAAACTCTTGAACGAGTCAGCTAATATGCCGAACGGCTTACAAAAGGGTTGACTCAAAATGAGATAGCAGTCCTGTACATTACATCCTTTTATAAACTCAAAATGATAAAGACCTCCAGGCTGGAGGATCGCTTTGCCACGGAGCTGCATTTGTGTCTTCGTGGCAGGGAAGGCAAGGTAAGTATTGTGCAGGTAATTCAGACGGTCAGGTAAAAATCCACCTAACGGTGGCACGTTCATTTCAGTAAATTCAATATGCTGCTTAACTGTAAATGAACTAAGGCAAGATAGAAACCCACAAATATGCATGCTTCACTAAACAACGTGTTGATTGGTATAGTCAGGCTAGCTCGCCTTCACCAGCATGTTTCGATATGCTGACCCTCGTTGAAACAGGTTCTCCGCACCAAGGCGAACCGAGCGAGGAGCCGAAGTCGTCTACCCTATTTGGTTATAAAATCTGTTGAGATGTGTTAGTTAGGGTTTTATCTTATAATGTATTTGAGGATTAGGGTTCTTGATATATATGGTTGTGTACCTTAACTAAGTTTGTGTTTAAATCATGGTTGTATTAATGTAGTGTAGTATAGATGAGCATGTGATGATATTATGAGATTGCGATTAATGGTGATTTTAGGGTTTGATTTAAATTTGAGGTTATGAATATTTTTGCATAGTTGAAAAAATAAATGCTAAAGCAAATATTTACGGCTTAAATAGAAATTGATTGAGGATATGAAATACATGCATGCGAGAATAGAAATTGGGATATAAATGAGGGTGGATGTTAATGCCATATGAGACGGTCATCCTAATGATTAAACGTGCATTGGTTATTGTGGTTTAGCTGTTTTAAAACTATGACTGAAAATAAAATTGATAATTAAAAGGTTGATGGACATGGGGAGCAGGTGATTGATTTTGAAATAGGTATTATATCGGATCATGAGTCAGGGATTGAGGACTGTGAAATATTAGTTAATTATTTGAGATTGAGACTGAGCTTAGGTATATATGTGTGTCGCATCCCTGTTTGACATGGAATAGATTATTGATTTTGGTTTATACCTCATCTCTAGGTACTACAGGACCTGAGAGCTTGGACGTGGTACCGGGACCCCGTCATCAGCAGCCGCACGCAGGCAAGTGTACCTTGCCACCCTGTATTTCAGATTACAGATATTTGTTGTTCTTTATGTACATTGTGCACGTATTTATGTTGACGTTCGATACTTTGCGTCCGGATCACAACCGGGTGCAGACGTTCGTCGTAACATCTTAGAATGATTGTTAGATGTTCGTAACACCTCGATGTACGTACCTGAGTATATCGATACCCCAGGACACACTCATACACTGTGATCATGCCAGATTCCTGTATCCTGATACTGACATCATGACCAGAGACTGGGACGACCTTAGGGTCGCGTCTGTTGAGTTACTTCTGTGTGTCGAGACTGTTATATAGAGGTTCAGGTTCAGCGCACCATCGTTGACCGCTTGGGATGGGGAAGACAGTTACTAAACGTTTGGGCTCCTCTGCACGTGCTTATATATTTATGTAGTATCTATGTAGTGATCATGTATCTAGTGTAGTTGTATCACCCATGTGACTCTTTGCCCGGAGCTGCGGTACGTCCCGTGTATTTTCGTGTCCGGAGCTACGGTTTTATTTTAGATAGCCCATGCGTCGAACATTGTCTTCAAACTGTGTCACACTTGTTTGGTTATAATAGAGTACCCTGTTGTTGCACTTGTACTTTCTATTTACTTGACATGCAGTATTTTTGTACCTTGTTACGTCCCTCTGAGGACCTGGTTCCCTTCCAGGTTTAGGCGACGAGGATTACCCGGAGGAGTACGGTCCGGGTATGTATCCAGCAGCTGTACCCACTGCCGAGGATGAGGTCATCCCTGAGGACTTCGCCTGATCGCTGGTAGTGACTCTTTCCTTGGGACGGTATCATTACCTAGTTACCTGATGTCGTCCCAAGTTATCTTATTGCTTACTTTCATTCCAGTATTTTGTACTAGCGGGTTTGTTCCCGTGTGACTACTCTAGTATTTGTACTTGATACTTATCATAGACATTTCCTTTCTGCACATTAGTTATTGTGTTTACCTCTATTGTGCTCTTATATTTGTTGCCTGTGGATAAAATTTAGATTGAATATTTATGTGTTATGTGATGGGTTATTCATTATACTTTACAGCTTAGGCGTACTCCGACGGGCCCATTAGATTGAAATGCCTGCCATAGTGCGCTGCTGGCCATTGCCACGCGACTCGGTTCCTTATCCATGGAACCGGGGCCTGACAAGGTTTTTATGGTGGCCCATACAGGTCCCATTTAAATCGTCTTAGTCACCTGACTGTGCCAAACGAGCCTGCAAATTAGGAATTGATATTGCATCTTGTTTATTTCCTCAACGTTGATCGCAGTCATGACTTCTTTTCAGAGTTATAAATCTCCGCAGCGGACGCGTCGCACAGCTTGGCGATGTTCCCCGTGTCGCAGGATCATCCGGGGAACCGGAACTGGAGCAGGTCCTTCTGCTGACTCCAGCTCCCATGGGGCAGTCATCAGGACAGCCCGAGGTGCCTTCAGACGGGCATCAGACTCCGCATCAGGCAGGACCTGAGGATCATAGGATCCCGAGTCAGGAGGAGCAGCAGCTACCACCACCTCCACCATTCCTATCCCAGATGCCCTTTATGCCATTCCCCGCAGGACAACCGATGGATGGGACACAGATATTCCAGATGATATACGCGATGATGCAGGCCCAGCAGCAGGTCCAGCAGCAGGCTCAGCAGCAGGCCCAGCAGCGCCAGGCTGACACCCTGAGAGAGAGTATCGTGACGGCCTTGGGGCAGGCGTCACCGCCAGCACGCCAGACGACGATGGGGTCTATCATAGACTTCCATCGTTTGATGCCGCAACCTTTTGCCGGCACAGAGGAGCCGACAGAGGTCCACGCTTGGCTCACCAACATTTAGCACCAGCTGGAGGCTACCGACTTCCCCTGACACCGATGGATGACGACCGTCAGGATGCAGCTCACTAGCAACGCGCATCACTGGTGGCTTTCAGAGGAGCAACGCTTGGGACCAGATCGTGCCCTATGGGAAGAGTTCTCTAGGCTCTTCCAGGAGATGTACATACCCTCTACTGCCCGAGCAGAGCTTCGGGACAGATTTTAGAAACTCAGGCAGGGGAGTATGACTGTAGAGGAATACAATGCTGAGTTCCTCCGCCTGAGCAGGTTTGCACCGTACCTGATCCCTACTGAGGAGGCGAAGGCCGAGAAGCTTTATGAAGGCCTGAGTTTCGAGACCCAGAGGTTTATCGGGTCCATAGCTCCCACCTCTTACTCCGAGGTATTACTAGCAGCACGATGCCAGGACCGCATCAACAAGATGGAGGCCAGCTTGAAGCGCTCCTGTGCGTCGTCATCAGCAGTTCGAGCCCTGCAGGGAGGACCTGCGAAGTGTCCTCTAGTACAGCAGCAGCAGCAGAGGGCAGCACCACAGCAGGGAGCTGTCATTCCTACATGCCATTACTGCGGCAAGAAGGGACATTTATTGAGGGATTGTCGATGGAGACTGGGCGCTTGTTTGAGATGTGGGTTGGACCAGCATGCAGTCCAAGATTTCCCAGACCAGAGGGCTCTAGCACAGACGGTTAATCGTCCAGCCCTGCCAGCACCGAGGCCTTATCAGCAGCCTCCTGGACCGAGGCCGCCTTACACAGGAGCTAGAGCACAACGACCACCAGTACCAGGAGGAAATCAGAGGAGGCCACCCTTGGCCCCACAGGCAGATCACTTCCACCAGGCTCGACATCAGCCGAGGGCACCGGCACCGAGACATGGTCAGGCCTATGCGATGACTATAGAGGAGGCAGAGACAGCCGGAGAAGTGATCGCAGGTACTATCTTAGTCGATTCATTACCAGCATTAGTCCTATTTGATTCTGGTGCCACACACTCTTTTATAGCTGCTAGTTTCGTGGCTACCCATAGAATAGCCACCGCACCCCTCCCGAAGATTAAGAGGATTCTTACGGAAGGTGGAATAGTACCTGTTAGCGACACTTGTAGATCATGTTCAGTAGTTGTCTGCGGGCGAGAGATGTGTGCCCGATTTTTGATCTTCTCCATGCCGGACTATGACATTGTCCTAGGCATGGATTGGTTGAGCCAATACCACGCAACGCTAGATTGCCGTCGTGGTTGTGTCATCTTTAGACCCTCAGATCACCCAGAGTTTAAGTTTCTTCGGGGAGCCCGAGAGCATGGTGTCCAACCTACCCTAGCGACACACATTGCAGAAGGTGAACCGATGTACCCTCACTTTATAGCAGAGTTTGAGGATGTGTTTCCAGAGGATCTCCCAGGACTGCCACCTGACAGAGAGATTGAGTTCACTATAGAGTTGACTCCAAGAGCCGAGCCAGTTACATTCCCCATTTACAGACTAGCACCGAAGGAGTTGGTTGAGCTGAAAGTCCAAGTAGATGATCTTTTAGATAAGGGTTTCATACGGGCTAGTGTATCTCCATGGGGAGCACCCATTCTATTTGTACCGAAGAAGGACGGGACGGTACGCTTGTATCGATTATAGGGCACTAAATGCTGTAACGATAAAGAACAAGTATCCAATACCGTGCATCGATGATTTATTTGATCAGCTTAGTGGTGCATGTGTATTCTCGAAGATCGATCTCAGATCCGGTTATCATCAGATCAAAGTATGGAGAGAGGACATCCAGAAGACGGCCTTTCGGACGAAGTATGGCCACTATGAGTTTTTAGTCATGCCGTTTGGTTTAACCAACACGCCAGCGATATTTATGTGTTTGATGAAAAATGTCTTCCACTAGTACTTAGATAAGTTTGTGGTGGTATTTATCGACGACATCTTGGTATATTCCAAGAGCCAGGAGGAGCATGAGAGGCATCTCAGGATCGTGTTGGAGACGCTGAGACATGAGAGGCTGTACGCCAAGCTCAGCAAATGTAAGTTATGCCTGAATAGGGTACCGTTTCTGGGGCACATAATTACCAGAGATGGACTATAAGTTGACCCGGAGAAGATAGCTGCAGTTGAGACATGGCCTACCCCCACATCAGTTACAGAGGTTAGGAGTTTCCTCGGACTTGCCGGATATTATCGGAGGTTTATGGAAAACTTCTCGAGGATAGCTGCGCCTATGACGCGACTGACGCATAAAGGCGAGGAGTTTATCTGGACCGACGAGTGTCAGGCAGCTTTCGATGAGCTGAAGAAGCGTCTGACATCAGCACCGATTCTGATACTACCTTCAGGATCAGGAGGATTTGTAGTATAAAGTGATGCGTCTGGGAGCGGATTAGGATGTGTACTGATGCAACACGGCAAGGTGATAGCCTACGCATCGAGACAGCTGAGAGTTCATGAGAAGAACTATTCGACGCACGATTTGGAGCTAGCTGCAGTGATATTTGCACTAAAGCTATGGAGACATTACCTTTATGGTGAGCGTGTTGAGATTTACACAGATCATAAAAGCCTAAAGTACGTTTACACGCAGAAGGAGCTCAACATGAGGCAGAGACACTGGCTAGAGTTGATGACAGATTTTGACATTGAGTTACAGTACCACCCTGGCAAGGCGAATGTAGTAGCAGATGCCTTAAGCAGGAAGCCCATGGCATACTTTTTGACGACTCAGTGGCAATTGCTAGAGGATCTCCAGGAGCTTGGGATAGAGATTGTACTGCCAGGCATGGATGGACAGATGGCCAGCCTCGAGGTTCAGCCTACGCTGATTGAGAGGATCAAGGCAGCCCTGCCTACAGATGTGAGATTTTGACGTCTACGAGAGAGGACAGAGGCCGGCATGCAGACGGGACTCAGGATTCATGAAGACAAAACATTGAGGTATGGAGATCGCCTATATGTTTCGAGTGGCGAGCTACGCCAAGAGTTGATGACCGAGGCACATAGCTCGATTTATTTCATTCATCTCGGGGGTACGAAGATGTCCCGAGACTTGAGACAATATTTCTGGTGGCATGGGATGAAGAGAGAGATTGCAAGATTCATGGCAAATATTTAGTTTATCAGCAAGTCAAGGCTGAACATCAGAGGACTGCAGGATTATTGCAGCCGCTTTCCATTCCCGAGTGGAAGTGGGAACACATTACCATGGACTTCGTCACAGGATTCCCGCGGAGCCCTAGTGGGAAGGATGCAGTTTGGGTTGTCGTAGACAGACTCACCAAGTCTGCACATTTCTTGTCCTTCAGAGTTGGGCAGTCCACGGAGATATTAGCTGACATGTATATGAGGCAGATAGTACGACTACATGGAGTGCCTGTCAGCATCATATCAGATCGTGATTCCAGATTCACGTCACATTTTTGGCGGAGTATGCAGGAGAGCCTAGGAACTTGTCTCAAGTTTAGCATTGCATATCATCTACAGACTGATGGTCAGTCAGAGCGCACGATACATATATTAGAGGATATGTTGAGAGCGTGCATGATTGATTTTAGAGGATCTTGGGAGGACCACCTACACTTGGTAGAATTCTCTTACAATAACAGCTACCAGGTTAGCATACAGATGGCACCTTATGAGGCACTATACGACAGGAAATGTAGGTCGCCAGTTTGTTGGAGTGACGTGGGAGAGCATCACATACTTGGTCCAGAGTTGGTGACACAGACAGTGGAGAAGGTCAAGCAAATTCAGAGCCACCTGCGTGCAGCACAGGACAGACAGAAATATTGGGCAGATGCGCACTGTAGGCCATTGGAGTTCAAGGAGGTCGACCATGTATTTTTGAGGATATCGGCTACTCGTGGTACCATCAGATTCGGAGGCAGAGGCAAGCTGAGTCTGAGGTACATCGGGCCTTTTGACATCTTGGAATGAGTTGGCAAAGTGGCTTACCGTCTTATATTGCCTCCATCATTAGAGGGAGTGCATGACGTATTTCACGTATCGCAGCTGAGAAGATATGTCGCAGACCCTAGCCACATGCTTGATCATTCGGAGATTACAGTCGGGCCCAGTCTGTCTTACGTAGAGTAGCCAGTTGAGATCCTCGATCACAGCGAGAAGACCTTGAGAGGGCAGACTATTCGACTAGTCAGAGTTGCATGGAAGCACCATTCGCCAGGCGAGTCTACTTGGGAGCGCGAGGATTCTATTCGACAGCGGTTCTCGTATTTATTTGAGGAGCAAGGTACGAATTTACGTACGGCCTTTGATTACTAGTTGTTTTTAAATTCCCTTAGCTATTATCGTGCTTTACTTTTAATTTCGGGGACAAAATTTTTCTAAGTTGGGAAGAATGTAAACGCCCTCGATTAATTCTATAGATAGTCAGGTATGGATTGGGAAAATTTTGGATTAGTAGCAGATGTTGAGGTTTAGAGTAGAGTTACATATGTCTGTTATTTATTAATTTAACCTTTGGCGCGCCCTATCATTGCTTAATTATTCGGAGCCCAATATCAGCCCATAAATTCTATCGGACTATTGTACTTCTAACTTGACTCGCCAATTTAGGCATTGGACTTTTCTGTCACACAAAAATCAAATCCATTGTGCCTTAAATTAATCGCACAATTTCTCGTATCCTAAATCCGTGTCAGACACCTGTGTCGTTACCTTCAATTTTGAGATACCAACTTAACCCGTTGAGCCGGACCAACTAAAGGGTCCAAGACTGACTCCAAGCCCCCACCATTTTTGACCTTTGTGTCATTTCCAAATTTTGACCCCAAGTGCCCCCCTTTAATTTAAAAGCGCGGGACACTTTAATTTTACTTAAATCGGGAATACCAATTTTGTCTAATCCTATTTTAATCCCCAATTAATCCTAATGCCCATTTAATTAAACCCATACCAAACACACAACACCCCCTCATCATACAAATCACTAAACACCATTTTTTCCATAATTTTTGCATCATTTCACGTGTTCGTGCAATTTCTCGAATTTAAAGGGCTTAGTTGCAATTTATTGATTTAGGTGTCTTCACCTCATTGGCCAAGGCCAAATGGAGAGGTTACCATCCTTTGACCGTAGTCAACACTCTCCCCCTTTCTTTGCATGAAGAAACACAAGCCTTCATGTAGAATCTCCACCCTCCATTTAAATTGGGAGCATCACAACCCTCCATTCTCCCACACCAACCCCTATAAAGTGTCTCTTCCTACACTCTTTCCCAAGCAGGCCCTAATCCCAACACCTAGGAAAACCCCCCCTCTCTCTCCTCCCTCCTCCATATTTATTCATTCCCTATTTCTTCTTCTTCTTTCTTTCTTCTTCCTGAAAAGGGACCCCTCCGGCCGACTGACCCACTCCGGCAACTAACCACCGCTCCGGCTGTGCAGCTGCTCTCCGTCGATTATGCGCCACCACACCCCGCTTCGGCTGTGCAGCTGCTCTCCATCGACTGTGCGCCACCGCACTGTAGTGCCCCGTTTTCCCGGTACGGAGAGCGCGGCTAAGAAACACAAGTCGGTATCGTTCGATCGGGATAGATTGAATTAAGAACTCGTCCTCGTTATGGATTTGTTTATTCGGAATCGATTCCCATATTCAGTAGACTGCGCCCCAAGGATCGATTTAGCGGCAGAGTCAGGAGGGACCTCTCCGCTGCTATCTTTTATTGCCTCCGTTTTTGATGTCGCTTGTTGCTTTCGTGCTTTGAGTTGGTTTTGGGATTTGCTTATTTTTCTTGAACGGTTTCGATGGTTTTCATTGTTTTCGTTCATTGAACTGTATTTCTATTCCGAGATTGGAAAGAGAGGAAGAAGTATTAATCGAGCTGTTCGTGTGCAGGTGAACGAGCAGTAGGCGGCTTGCGAGCGGAGTCGTGAAGCGCCTCTTTCCTTCTCTCTTCCTAAATTTAAGTGAGTGGCTACCAACCCGATTAGCTAGCCCTGCTTCCAAGCTTCACAGCTAAAACACTTGCATTCTCGTGCCCCAATCAAATGATACCAAATAAT
Organism: Iris macrosiphon; assembly: GCA_036927795.1. Classification (NCBI taxonomy): domain Eukaryota; kingdom Viridiplantae; phylum Streptophyta; class Magnoliopsida; order Asparagales; family Iridaceae; genus Iris; species Iris macrosiphon. The sequence continues at coordinate 48,037,978 of JAYESA010000007.1, forward strand.
AATAAAAGAAACCAAGATAAAAGAGAATAGACTTGGTTCATTATGCTTGTCAATAAGCTTCACGAACGGATACTTAATTGCATGCTTGTTCGCTTGGAAATAATCATAAACTGTTGCTTGTCTTGTGCAAATACATGTTTCATGCTCGTGTTGCCTCGAAGGCGTAAACTGATTGTTTAATATAACGTATTGTTCGATCATGGACAACTTGTGCACAAGGGTAAGTTATACGGACGGTCGCTGGGGCACTGGCACCATTCCGGTCCGGGCGAAACTCGTGTGGAGTCATCGTGTACTGGAGGGGATAGCTTGCAACGCATCGTGTGCTTGTCGTATTCTCGTTGCATGCTATCCCTGTCCTTGACTATGTCCGTTATGGCACCACGCCAGTGATCATCGTGTATATTTAAACCTGTTGCATACTAACTTGTGTCTTCGTGGCAGGGAAGGCATGGTAAGTATTATGCAGGTAATTCAGACGGGGAGGTAAAATCCACCTAACGGTGGCACATTCATTTCAGTAAATTCTATATGCTGCTTACTTGTAAATAAACTAAGGCAAGATAGAAACCCACAAATATGCATGCTTTATTAAAACAACGTATTTATTGGTATAGTTCGGCTAGCTCACCTTCACCAGCATGTTTCAATATGCTGACCCTCGTTGAAACAGGTTCTCCGCACTAAGGCGAACCGAGCGAGGAGCCGAAGTCGTCTTCCCGATCCAGTCCAGCTGTTGGCGCATCTTCACCGCGCCCCTTGAAGCCTTTTGAAGTCCGAAGCTGCAACTCTTCATACACAAATGCAGCTCCGTGGCAAAGCTATCCTCCAGCCAGGAGGTCTATATCTTTTGAAGTTTAGTAAAGGGATATAATGTACAGGACTGCTATCTCATTTTGAGTCAACACTTTTGTAAGCCCGTGCGGCATATTAGCTGACTCGTTCAGGAGTTTGTAATAGATGTTCATTATCAATAAAGAGAACTTTTCCATTGCTTCAAATCTGTGTTTCAATTTATCTACGTACTCTGAATATGTGCTTGCTATGCAAATCATTAAAGCCTTGTGCGGGCGCAACCCCAGGCCCGCACGGCGGTCACGATTCGGGGGTCGCCTCAAACGATTCTAAGGAATCGGGTCGTGACATAGTGGTATCAGAGCACAGATTCAAAGTTCCTTAGACTTCGTGCTGGAAAAGTTCCTTTAACGATCAAATTCCTGTGCGAACTCTTGAACTCGCTAGGCCAAAATGAGATACATTCATGCAATAAGTCCATAATACATTATGATCCTAATGTAATTTACCTTCTTTTGAAGGAATGGATCCAGCGTAATCTGCAGCGCAAGCACCGAACGAAACACAAGAAAGTAGTTCGGGCACTTCGGGAAGCTCTCGAAGCCAATGAGGCATGTCTCAAGTCGACCCGCTTGAGCGGGTGCTACAAATGCTAGAAACACAATGACAAAGAGATGATGCTCGCCAAGCCAAGCTTGAGAGCAATCTAGAGACCCGATTCTCAGTCCAACAGAAGCAGGTAGATGCCCTGCAACAGATCGTTCAGACTTTGGCTGCCAACCATTCCGCCGCAACAGCAACGACTCCGGTGGAACAGCCCGTGCTTGAAGTAGAGATGCCACAAATTCCAAGGACGAGGGACGTGACTGCCTTCAACTTGGGCCACTTCAAGAAAGTCTGCAATACCCCATTCAACGGGACTGAGGACCCAGTGGTATCTCTAGATTGGCTAGCAGAACTAGAAGATCACTTCGCTCTGCTAGAGGTCCCCAAAGAGAAGTGCGTCTTCTGCGCGCAACTACAGTTCCGCCTCAAGGCACATGATTGGTGGGACGTGCATCGACGATCTCTTCAATTTGATCAAGGAGAGGAGGCGATCTCGTGGACGACCTTTCGTGCCACGTTTGAAGAGGAGTTTATACCCCCTCCAGTGCAACGTTAGATGGAAAACGACTTCGTGCAACTGAGGCAAGGCAGGATGACAGTTAAAGAGTATTCCGCCGAATTCAACCGACTCTCCAAATTCGCTAGGGCCTATTTACCTGATACAGCGAGTCAAGCCAGAAGGTTTAAAGATGGTTTGTGCCCTGCCATCCATTCGCACGTGGTCAATAGTCAGTATGGAATAATGCGTGAAGTCATGAATCATGCTCTATCACTTGAATCACAATATCCTCATATTGCTGCCGGTGCTGTGCATACATCCAGTCACAAACGCCAAAGCAACGAAGGAGAAAATACCGCTATAAAGTGCCCGAATAATGCTGGTCAGCAGGACGGGGATTGGAGCAAAACTTGTCACTTCTGTAGAAGAAAAGGACACATTAAGAAGTATTGCCGCAAAAGACTTGGATTATGCCTCGCTTGTGGCGATCCAGGCCATGCTATTACCTCCTGTCCGAACCTTCACGGTCGTCGCCCCCAACAAAATAATCCTTAACGGTAGGTCCTATTCTAAGTTTCGGGATGAAACTTCCAATTAGTTGGGTAGGATGTAGCACCCCGTTCTCCCGGTGCGGAGAGCGCGGCTAAGAAACACAAGTTGGTATCGTTCGATCGGGATAGATTGAATTAAGAACTCGTCCTCGTTATGTATTTGTTTTTTCGAAATCGATTCCCATATTCAGTGGACTGCGCCCCAAGGATCGGCTTAGCGGCAGAGTCAGGAGGGACCTCTCCGCTGATATCTTTTATTGCCTCGGTTTTCGATGTCGCTTGTTGCTTTCGTGCTTTGAGTTGGTTTTAGGATTTGCTTGTTTTTCTTGAACGGTTTCGATGGTTTTTATTGTTTTCGTTCATTGAACTGCATTTCTATTCCGAGATTGGAAAGAGAGGAAGAAGTATTAATCGAGTTGTTCGTGTGCAGGTGAACGAGCAGTAGGCGGCTTGCGAGCGGAGTCGTGAAGCACCTCTTTCCTTCTCCCTTCCTAAATCTAAGTGAGTGGCTACCAACCCGATTTGCTAGCCCTGCTTCTAAGCTTCACAGCTAAAACACTTGCATTCTCGTGCCCCGATCAAACGATACCAAATAATAATAAAAGAAACCAAGGTAAAAGAGAATAGACTTGGTTCATTATGCTTGTCAATAAACTTCACGAACGGATACTTAATTGCATGCTTGTTCGCTTGGAAATAATCATAAACTGTTGCTTGTCTTGTGCAAATATATGTTTCATGCTCGTGTTGCCTCGAAGGCGTAAACTGATTGTTTAAGATACCGTATTGTTCGATCATGGACAACTTGTGCACAAGGGTAAGTTCTGCGGACGGTCGCTGGGGCACTGGCACCATTCCGGTCCGGGCGGAACTCGTGTGTAGTCATCGTGTGCTGGAGGGGATAGCTTGCAACGCATCGTGTGCTTGTCGTGTGCTTGTCGTGTTCTCGTTGCATGCTATCCCTGTCCTTGACTATGTCCGTTATGGCACCACGCCAGTGATCATCGTGTATATTTAAACCTGTTGCATACTAACTTGTGTCTTCGTGGCAGGGAAGGCATGGTAAGTATTGTGCAGGTAATTCAGACGGGCAGGTAAAATCCACCTAACGGTGGCATATTCATTTCAGTAAATTCTATATGCTGCTTACATGTAAATAAACTAAGGCAAAATAGAAACCCACAAATATACATGCTTCATTAAAACAACGTGTTGATTGGTATAGTTCGGCTAGCTCGCCTTCACCAGCATGTTTTGATATGCTGACCCTCTTTGAAACAGGTTCTCTGCACCAAGGCGAACCAAGCGAGGAGCCAAAGTCGTCTTTCCGATCCAGTCCAGCTGTTGGCGCATCTTCACCGCGCCCCTTGAAGCCTTTTGAAGTCCGAAGCTGCAACTCTTCATACACAAATGCAGCTCCGTGGCAAAGCTATCCTCCAGCCAGGAGGTCTATATCTTTTGAAGTTTAGTAAAGGGATATAATGTACAGGACTGCTATCTCATTTTGAGTCAACACTTTTGTAAGCCCGTGCGACATATTAGCTGACTCGTTCAGGAGTTTGTAATAGATGTTCATTATCAATAAAGAGAACTTTTCCATTGTTTCAAATCTGTGTTTCAATTTATCTGCGTACTCTGAATATGTGCTTGCTATGCAAATCATTAAAGCCTTGTGCGGGCGCAACCCCAGGCCCGCACGGCGGTCACGATTCGGGAGACGCCTCAAACGATTCTAAGAAATTGGGTCGTGACACGCACCCCGCTCCGACTGTGCAGCTACTCTCCGTCGACTGTGCACCACCGCACCCCGCTCCGGCCGAGCAGTCCAGCGCCACTCTGCCGCTCTTTCGTCCGTGCCCAACAAGGTCGTGCCCGCTCCACCCTTGCGTCCAGTCCGGCTACAGTTCCCCTCGACTCCACTGCACCCCGATGAACCGCCCCGCCGGCTTCGAGCTGCAACTCCGGACAGCTTCATGGCTGCAGCGACCCCCCCACTGTTTTTTCTTCGGCGAGTCCATCCGACCTTCTCTACCATTCAGTCCGGCCTCTCCTCTTCCCTGAGCTATCACCACCACTACCATGAGCTATCCACCACCACTTCCTCCACTCTTCTTCTCCGACGAGTTTTCGATCATCATCCCCCCGCACCACCTCACTTCGGCCATCGACCCCCCCTACGCCATCGAGGTATAACTCTCCCCTCACCTTGTCTTTTAGTTATACATATTGGCTTTAGTTAAGTTAATATTAGGGTTTTTATTTGGTTATAAAATCTGTTGAGATGTGTTAGTTAGGGTTTTATCTTATAATGTATTTGAGGATTAGGGTTCTTGATATATATGGTTATGTACCTTAGTTAAGTTTGTGTTTAAATTATGGTTGTGTTGATGTAGTGTAGTATAGATGAGCATGTGATGATATTATTTGATTAGGATTAATGGTGATTTTAGGGTTTGATTTAAATTTGAGTTTATGAATATTTCTGCATGGTTGAAAAAATAAATGCTAAAGCAAATATTTACGGTTTAAATAGAAATTGTTTGAGGATATGAAATACATGCATGCGAGGATGGAAATTGGGATATAAATGAGGGTGGATGTTAATGCCATATGAGACGGTCATCCTAATTATTAAACGCGCATTGGTTATTATGGTTTAGCTATTTTAAAACTATGACTGAAAATAAAATTGATAATTAAAAGGTTGATGGACATGGGGAGCAGGTGATTGATTTTGAAATATGTATTATATCGGATCATGAGTCAGTGATTGAGGACTGTGAAATATTAGTTAATTATTTGATATTGAGACTGATCTTAGGTTTAGATGTGTGTCGCATCCCTGTTTGACGTGGAATAGATTATTGATTTTGGTTTGTACCTCATCTCTAGGTACTGCGGGACCTGAGAGCTTGGACGTGGTACCGGGACCCCGTCATCCGTAGCCACACGCAGGCAACTGTACCTTGCCATCCTATATTTCAGATTACAGATATTTGTTGTTCTTTATGTACATTGTACACGTAATTATGTTGACGTTCGATACTTTACGTCCGGATCACAACCGGGTGCAGACGTTCATCGTAACGTCTTAGAATGATTGTTAGATGTTCGTAACACCTCGATGTACGTATCTGAGTATATCGACACCCCAGGACACACTCATACAATATGATCGTGCCAGATTCCTATATCCTGATACTGACATCATAACCAGAGACTGGGATGACCTTAGGGTCGCGTCTGTTGAGTTACTTTTGTGTGTCGAGACTGTTAGATAGAGGTTCAGGTTTAGCGCACCATCGTTGACCGCTTGGGATAGGAAAGACAGTTACTAGACGTTTGGGCTCCTCTGCACGCTCTTATATATTTATATAGTATCTATGTAGTGATCCTGTATCTAGTATAGTGGTATCACCCGTGTGACTCTTTGCCCGGAGCTACGGTATGTCCCATGTGTTTCCGCGTCCGGAGCTATGGTTTTATTTTAGATAGCCCACGTGTCGAACATTGTCTTGAAACTGTGTCACACTTGTTTGGTTATGATAGAGTACCCTGTTATTGCACTTGTACTTTTTGTTTACTTGGCATGCAGTATTTTTGTACCTTGTTACGTCCCTCTGAGGATGTGGTTCCCTTCCAGGTTTAGGCGACGAGGATTACCTGGAGCAGTACGGTCCGGGTACGTATCCAGCAGCTGTACCCACAGCCGATGACGAGGTCATCCCTGAGGACTTCGCCTGATCGCTGGTAGTGACTCTTTCCTTGGGACGGTATCATTACCTAGTTACCTGATGCCGTTCTGTCACGCCCCAGTCCCAAAATACCGAGGGACCAGACGCGTGATAATGGCCAGCAGTACGCACCGATGGACAACCCAATTTAATGGATCCATCAGGGCATACTTAAGCTGTAATGAAACAATAAGCAGGTCCAATAATACATGTCACAGTCTATACTAATCTCATCCATAACAGATAATCACAGATCAAATGCCAGAATAATGCAAGTAAATATAATCTAGCATATCTCAATAAAGAGTCTCGGAGAACCATCCGAGAACAAGTCTAATACAATAATGCAATAGACTGGAAGTAAAGTAAATAGGAACAGAAGTAAATGAGTATCTCAAACCAATACTCAGGAGAAGTCCTCTGGTACGATCCCGTCCTCTGGTCCTGGTACTGCTCCAATGTAGGCACCTGCTTCTGCTCCTGCTAATGCTCCTGTGCTGTACAACTCTGTGGAGATCTCGTCTGCAGTATCTGGGGACATAATCCGGATCCAGGTCCTCAGGGGACATAGCAAGGTACAAGAAAGCTCATGCCAAAATAAATGCAGTGCAGCAGATAATGAAATAAATAAAGCAATAGGGTAAATATGTAACCATCTAAGTGATATGCAATATGAGAGCATCACGAGTACTCAGGCTGAAGCCACTACAAGCTCTGTGTCGGGGAGCCGGTAGCAGTGATATCATGTGGTCGTCTAGCTCAGCGAAAGACTGAGACGCCAGCAGTCGTCTAGCTCAGAGAAAGACTGAGACGATGTCATAATATATAAAATCAACCTGTAGCCTGTGTGTCTCTCCCCACCCAATGTAACCATACGTCTCATGTCCATGTGGTCCCATGTCCATGTCACGCAAGATCATAGCTAATACAATAAGTCATAAAGTATCTAAGAATATAATGTCCATGTCCTGCATCCTATACAGAATCACCACGAATATCTCAGGAAAATCCTGTCTCATGAATAGTGTCAAGTGTCCTGGGTCATATGGTACTTGATAAGACAAGTACGAGAATAAAGTGTCCCGAATGTCCATCTCTATATGACCGTACCCAACACTGCGTACAGTGTCGGCACCCGACTGATAATCGGACGCTAAGTACGTCACACGGTCCTAGGTTAAGCATGCACCACAATATAAATAAGCAAGAAAATATGCAACAAGAACTGCAAGGTTTGGCAAGGTACACTTGCCTGGGGTCCTGGCTCCAATTGTAGCTCTGGTCTCAGTGTGATCTGCAGGTACTACTCCGGTTGCTGAAATAAACATTACCATTAGATTCAAAAAATATCAAATAGCTAAAAATGCCTGTCCTTGAGTCCAATTTGGACACAAGGGCAAAAATGACATTTCCGGGCCAAAGCGGGGTTCACATATGGGCCACTTTGCACCGAAAAGCGTGTCAGGGTCAAAGGTCTCCAAAAGAGTCAAACTTAGTGTCAATAGGTCAGAAACGATGATACGAACCCAACGGAACTTCCAGAATTGGATTCCGATGAGCCGTTCTCAAAATCGCCCGTCGAGTGGAGCCTGTGGGGCCCACGATACGCGATTTTGTCAACGTTCTCAGAATCGAACCAAACTTGGGTCACAGGACCAGCGTATTGCTACGAGTTCGATGGCACAAGTTTCGTTTCGATCCGACGTGTGTACACAAAGTTACGACGTGTTCCAGAAAGAACGGATACGGGGTGTCGTCGGCGGATACGCGTTGATTCCGGGGTGCACGCACCTCTGAATCGACTTCTGCGAAATCCCACACGACCGTATCAACGTCGCGCACAGTTCTGTAAAGACCGTGCGCGACCAAGTCGTCCCGTTTGGCGGGGCGTACTCAGTTCCGGGGTGAAACAGGGCGTTGGTTTTCCTATTTTTGGATCGCGGTGTGCGATCACTACAGGACGCGATGCCCCGAGCGGTTTGCACGGGCACCGAGAAGGTCATACAGGCTACGTGATACAATTTACGGAATTGAAATCCGAGCTACGAGTAAGAAGTTACGGGTACCTGAATATGGTATGAAAAATCGAGATATCTCGTGTCCGACACGACGCGAAGTGTCCTGTGTCGAGTCCTGTGTCCTCCCTAGGTTTTAGGGTTTCTGTTCCTGCTTCGTGTCCGTCGGTGACTCGTCGGAGGGCTCGCCGGGAGAGGCGTTGGGCGGTGGAGGTACTGCGGTCGAGCTCTGGCGGCGAGATCGGGGTCGGCTGGGCGAAGCAGCGGTGGTTGGGAGTTGAGGGGTCCGGATGAGTCGAGGCCGCAGCGGGGAGGAGGCACGGCAGGGCGGTGCTGACCGGTGGCGGCGGTGCTGCAGTGGGGGAGGCCGGCCGGATCTGGTGTTGTGGGCGGCCGGTCGTCGACAGGGACGGAGGGAACAGGCTCGTGGTGGTCCTGGGTTCGGCGGAGAGTTACTGGAGGAGGCGGCGGTAACTCAGGGCGGTGCCGGATAGGGGGAAGCTCGGCTGGGCTCGGGAAAAGCTCGCCGGACGGAGCTGGCGAGGTGAGCTCTGCGGGTGGCTACGCCGGCGGAGGAGGAGAGTAGCAGCTAGGTTTCAGGGAGGGAGAAGGGAAACGGCGGAGTGCTGTGGGTTGACGGAGGCGGAGGGGACGGATCTAGGGTTGCTGAAGGGGAGTTAGGTCTGGGGCGGGTCGAGGTGTCGACTGCGGCGGAGGGTGGCGGTTGGCACGGCGAGGCAGAACGTGGGGGAGAGGATGAAGGCGAAGGAGGAGGAGGATGCCGAGGGAGGCGGCGCCGAAGGCGGAGACGGGCCGAGGGGTGCGGGCCGGAGGGTGCGGGCGGGTCTCCGGCGACGTGGCCGGCGTTGGCGGCGGGGAAGCGGCTTAGGGTTAGGGTTAGGTTTAAATTTAGGGATAATTAGAAATTAGGGATTTTCTTTTATTTTCTTTTTCTCTTTATTCTTTGTGGAGAAAACTTAGGGAAAAATATGTATTTATGCAAACTGAAATTGGACTAGGGTTAGACCTAGGATTTGGGCTGGGCCAACGCTCCTTGGGCTTGGCTTCGGCTCTCATGGGGATGTCGGGCGTTGACACGGGTTTAATTCTACATCAGTTTATTTATTTAATAGTTTTTAGGGCTTTATAAATGATTCCGGAGTCCAATAAATTCACCGAAAATTACCTTATGTCCGGTTTTCCGTTTTACACCGTAAAATATTATTTCCATAATATTTTAATATGAAATAACCGCACTTTAAAAATCACGGAATCAACAAAGGCCTAGGGTTTAATTTCCGAAAATTACAGAAAAATTGGGGGAAATCCAAAATTAAAATTCTGAAAATCAGGGGGCTTACACGTTCCAAGTTATCTTATTGCTTACTTTCATTCCAGTATTTTGTACTAGCGGGTTTGTTCCCGTGTGACTACTCTAGTATTTGTACTTGATACTTATCTTGGACATTTCCTTTCTGCATATTAGTTGTTGTGTTTACCTCTATTGTGCTCTTATATTTGTTGTCTTTGGATAGGATTTAGATTGACTATTTATGTGTTATGTGATGGGTTATTCATTGTACTTTACAGCTTAGGCGTACTCCGACGAGCCCATTAGATTGGAATGCCCGCCGAAGTGCGCTGCTGGCCATTGCCACGCGACTCGGTTTCTTATCCATGGAATTGGGGTGTGACACTTCCCCAACTTTAGCCACACCCGCTAAAGGCAACAGAACCCAGACCCCTTCCCCGCGTGTGAAACCCCCTGGTCTATTCTTATATATATACTTCATTATCAAAACTCTAATCCTAAACTCTTCTTCTATCTCGATCACCTGAGCGCCGCTTCCCCAGACCTGACGATGATCTCCATGCTGCCCTCGCCGCCTCCAGCCGCAGCACGCTCAGCCAAGCCGCCCAGACCGATCCCGACGACCGCGACCCCGCACAACCCCCTACAACTGCAGTTTCAAACAATAACTTACCTATGTTCCAGCGCTGGTTCCCGTCACCTCTCTGAACCAAACTCGATCCCCTTAAACCTCGAACAGTGCGTAACCCTAGGCGAAAATAACGTCAAAGTTGGAAGAAAATGACAATTTTTGGGTATCGCAAAAAACTGCGGTGACCACCTATGTTCCCGGATTCGTATCTCCCACCACAGAGATCCGAATTCGATTTTGCTTATTGTTATACGAAGACCACTTGACCTAGTTTATTTTTTGTCAAATATTTTAATTTATTAATTGCTGTATGTAAAATTAAATTCGTTAGAAAATCCTAAAAATACACTTTTTCTAGATTTTAATAAGTTATGAAACAGAGCGCGCCCCGCCAAACGGGACCTTTTCGCCGTGTACCAAGTGTACCAAATGGTGCGCGCAGTGTAACCGAACACGTGAGAGTTCACAAAAACTGATTCGGACGCGTGTGTGCGTTGGAATCACCCCGTATCCGCGGACAATCCCCTAGTCGTAACTTTTATGAAAGCCGTGCGCATTTTGTGCACGCTCGTCAGATTACGACGAAACTTACGCCACTGGACTCGTGGTAACGCGCTGGTCCTATGACCCAAGTTTCACACAATTCTGAGACAGTTGACTAAGTCGCCAATTGACGGACCCCACAGTTGACTTTTTGGGCAAAATTGTGTTCGGCTCACTGGAATTCATATTTGGACATACCGTTGGGTTCGTACTGACATTTAGAGTTTGTTTGACCTATAATTTATCTTATTTAGAGACCTTTACCCTTGGCACGCTTTTTGGTACAAAGTGGCCCACATATGGAGCCCGCTTTGACCCGAAGTTACCGTTTTTCCCCTGTGTCCAAATTGGACAAAAGGGAAGTGCTTTATAGTTATTTTGCTTATTCTGGGAACATTGGTGATATCTATATCAGTATCCGGAGACGTCCATTCTCAGGCCGTAGTTTCTGACTCTTGGTGTTTGACATCTGGACATTATACTCTGCAGCTCTCTTGCCAGGCAAGTATACCTTGCCTTGTTGTACTGTTTAAATTCAATTATATATATTAGTTGCATGTTTATTATTTTAGATTATATAACTGTGCGCGTCCGAGAGAGACTCGGGTGCAGTCAACGGAGGCGTTGATGTTAGGACTTGTGTCTGACCTAGAGTCTAGTAGACCCACCTAAAGTTGTGGAGTTATTGGTATGACTCCCCAGGCCTTGATACGTATCATTACATATCACAGAGTGAGTTTATGTAGGGACGCGTGCCTCATACTCGACTGGCCATCGGTATGGGCAACACGTGTAACGGTAATTAGCTTAGTGTTTATTTCTTTAGAGACTTGCATTATAGTACGAGATATCCATGTCGTGTTCACGACTGGTATATCTATATTGGGCGGGGAGGACAACTTATAGACGTATGGGACACCCACTTCCTCTATGTAGATTCCATACTCGACGGAGTGATATGGACGTTAGATACTATACAGATTCTACGTTCTTCGGGGCGATATGGACGTTACACTATGCAGATTCCCCGTTCTTCGGAATGATAGGACGTTATTACATTACAGTGCACCCTTGTATCGGGGGCATATGTGGCATACACTAGCCAGTCATGCTGATGGGTGAATTACGTGAGCATATGTCTAGCCTACACTTTCCCATACACTCAAGTTGTCCTCAAGTTGTATTTCACTTAGATGGTTAGGTCACCCTGGAGTTTTTACAGTATTTACTTTATGAAATGCTTTTATGTATCTTGTTATGTCCCTCTTAGGACCTGGTCCCTTTCCAAGTGTATTGTTCATGAGTATTTGCAGGAGCGCAGATTCGGACTGGCTACTTATATTGCGAGAGGTCTTCTCTTCGAGCCTCGTGATTGTTAGAGGTTGTATTTATATTGTATTCGTCTTGTTTATTCTTCATTCTAGTGTAGTAGTGGATTTGTTTCCATCCGACTATCATCTTTAGATACTTCATTCTTGGGATCTGGTTATAGATATTAGTTATTCATTATATTTAATTTTTTGTGGATGAGATTAGATTATACCTTGTGATTTTTGATATTTTATACCACTGGTGAATTGTTATTCATATTACAGCGTATGTGTGTTATGGTTTCCATATATTGGAGTGCCATATTCATACGGCTGACATACTTACGTATCCTAGTCCTACGTATTTTTGGGACTGGGCGTGACATAATAATTATTAGCTAATTAGAAGAAATATAATTTATTGGATTTTTAATTCCAGGTATTTATGCAATAGAGGATTAACGGAGCAATTATTATTTTTCCTAATTTATCCCATGTAGGAGACCTTGTGGACAGTTGATAGATTAAGTGTATGCTCTAAAATATATTTCTAGAATTATATATATATATATATAGTTTATTAAATAATGAAAATAGAAATAGAAAAGAAAGAAAGAGAATAAAAGAAAAAGAAAGAATAAAAGAAAAAGAAAGAAAAAGAATTAGAATAAACAAAACCCTACCCTACCCGTTAGCAACCTAACCCGCTACCCGCAAAGCCTAACAAAAGCAGCAGCAGCAGAACCATAATTCCCCCCCGCGCGAATTCTTTCCCGACCCTTGCTACACATATATATATACCATATCAAAAAAACCCTAACCTTAACCCTAACCCTAACCCTAACCCTAACCCTACTCTAACCATCTCACCCCCGACCTGAGCGTCGTGCCACCACCGACCACCAGAGCCGCCGCCGCGGCACAGCAAGCCGCCAGAGCCGTTCACCACGTCGCTGTTCGCGCGCACACTCGCGATAGCAAGTATACGACAGCGAAGCCGTGTTCACGCCTTATTTTTTACCTCCTCGCTCGACCAAACTCAACCCCGACTTCACCGGTATGATCCCCACATATCCCTCTCTAAATCACGTAATTTAGTTTCCATCGTGCAGCATTAAAAACTAGGTATAAATCGATGCCAACTTTAGGAAAAACCACGACTTTTACGCTGCAGAAATCTGCTGCGATGATCCATGTTCAAGGACTCGTATCTCCCACCACAGAGATCCGAATTTAGTTTTTCTTTTTGCTATGAAAAGACCACATGACTGAGATTATTCCTTATTAATTATATTATTTTATTGTGTGCTAGAATCAAAAATAAATTAGGTTAAAAATTTAGAAAAATTTATTTTTGAAATATTAAAATTTGTGATACGGAGCTCGCCCCGCCAAACGGGACTGCTCCGTCGTATACCAAGTGCACCGAATGGTGCGTACGGTATACCCAGACGTGTGGACTTTCGCGGAAACTAATTTGGATGCGTGTGCGCGTCAGAATCAACATGTGTCCGTAAAAAATCCCCGTATCACGAGTTTTGCAAAAACTCGTGTCGTTTAGTATACGTTCGTCAGAATGAGACAAAACTTGCATCATTGGAATCGTGGTATCGCGCTGGTCCTGTGACCCATTTTTTATACAATTCTGAGATAGTTGACCAAGTCAACCATTGGCGTGCCCCACGGTTGACTTTTTAGGCAAATTTGTGTTCGGCTCACCGGAATCCAAAATTGGACATACCGTTGAGTTTGTATAGATATTTAGAATTTGTTTGACCTATAATTTTGTTCCATTTAGAGACCTTTACCCCTGGCACGCTTTTTCGGTACAAAGTGGCCCACATGTGGAGTTCGCTTTGACCCAAAATTATTATTTTGCCCCTGTGTCCAAATTGGACGAAAGGGTAGTATTTTTTAGCTATCTCGCTTATTCTGGGAACGTTGGTGATGTTCATTTCAGCATCCGGAGATGTTTATTCTGAGGCCGTAGTTTCTGACTTTTGGTGTTTGACATATGGACGTTACATTTTGCAGCTCTCTTGCCAGGCAAGTATACCTTGCCAAATTATTTACAGTACTTTCCATGCTATTTATATTTCTGTATATTTATTGCATTTCTGTATATTTATTGCATGTGTAGTTCCTTTCAGTCATTACTATATATTAGATATGTTAACACACACATGACACTTAATATCATGAGAGGAGAATCAGTAGGCGTGTGGGCTTTAACCACTCTGGTAAACCGTAGTATTTAGCATGCACTATGGTAGTCGTATCCGATGGTCGCTACCCCCACGGTAGGTCGGCTGATGGAGTCACGATGGTCTCTACCCCCGCGGTATGACGGCTGATGATGTTCTAGACGTGTGTGTGAGTTGTAAGATTTAGATCAAGTAGCCTACCCTTGCCCATACGTCAAAAAGTTGTCCTCATTTGCATTCATATAGATTGTCTTGTACAACGTACTTATATATTTTCAAACATTATGCATGTTTACTGTATTCAATTGGCTTGCTTCTATGTATCTTGTTACGTCCCTCTGAGGACCTGGTCCCTTGCCAGGTATAGATGACCATGAGTATCCGCAGGAGTACGGACCCGGACCTGACGCTTTACTTTCCGCCGAGGAGACCTTACCCACTGAGCATCATTGATTATCTCTAGCGACGGATCCTTTAGCTGACACTTTTATGTCATCGCCTTATTTTATATTGGTGATTTTCTCTCTCATTTTAGTTTGGATATAGTTATTGGTAGTGGATTTGTCTCCACCCGACTATCATTGTTGGATTATTCAGACTCTTTATTCTAGTTTAGTTATACTCTTTTCTATAACTTTTTGTACGAATGAGATTAGTATTTCTGTGACTTGTCACTATATAGATACCACATGTGGGTTTATATTCATTTTACAGCGTACGTATGTATTATGGTATCCATATATTGGAGTTGCCATATACATACGGCTGGAATGCTTATGTGTTCCTAGTCCTACTTATTTTAGGACTGTGGCGTGACATATTTTTGTGGTGGCCCATGCAGGTCGAGAACATATTATCTCGGTTACGTTACTGTACCGGGCAAGCCTGCACCTAGGATTAGAGTATAGGATCTCATCCATAATTGACTATGACTCATCTTCCTTCCAATCTGTCTATGTAAACCCCCTCGACCAATTTAGTGTTTAATTTGAACTAAATTGAGAGACTTAGATTTAATTAGATACAATTGGAATAAATGTGCAATAATTATATGTCCTAATACACCTTGCCGTTGTTTCGAGGATAGAGCACCACACCAGTAGTTATCTTCCACCCAAGGTCACGAACATTTCTTAGACATGCCAAGCTACCCCTCTGACCATAGTGTAACCATAGATACTCATTATTGTGTCCCATTTTAACTACGCAATATTCGTAAATGAACGCCTTGCACATTAAGTTGTAATTTAATTAAGTTGAGGTTAAGTTCACCCAAAACAAGGCCTAACCAAGCCCTGTGCATCTCCCATGAGGACTAGTCCCCACACAGAGAAGTCAGACCGGCCCAAAACCAAGGTTAACCCTAATTCTCTCACATATGTATAAATATACATCCTCTAACCTAAAACTATAACAACCAATCTCATTCCACCTCAAACCCTAGCCGACCCCTTCTTCTTAACCAAGCATCCCCGACCGGGCAGCCATCGCCACCGCCACTCCAAGCCACCGCCGCCTGACCGGACACCCATCCGCCATCGCCACCATCACCTCCCCGTCACCCACGTCAACCTCCCATTAAATAAACCGACTGCCCCGACCCCGGCCACAGACTCCAGCACCCCTGACCGCCGCTGGCTGCCCTACCCCGACGTCCCCCATGACCCAACCTCCACAAGGAACTGTTCCAGCGCCGCCCCACTGCTACAGACCTTCGCTGCCGCTGCTGTGACTACTGCAGTGCTGTGCTGCCGCTGCCGCTGCTGTCTTGCCGCCGTACGACACCGGAGCTCCGCCATGCCGGAGAACACGTCAACGAGACCCTCCTTCCTGGTATCCTATCGTTATACCATCATGTCGTGTATCATGGATTCAAACACGGGCAATGAGAAAGGAAACCCTATATGTTTGCATGTATATTAGATGGTAATTAATTAGACTAGATAGTAATTAATAATTAGTAATCACCCCAATGATATGAGACTGTCATCAAGGACTAATATTTCACCGAAATACCTGGACATAAACCAAGTATGTGTGTGACCTACATCACGGTTAGTACGTAATTTAGGATTATTTATATTGGTAGAGACTTGGCATATAGATACGTGGTATGCACGTCGAGTATTTGACTTGCGTATCTACATTGGGCGGGGAGGACATTATTAGGCGTATGGGATACACCCATTGGAGTCCTTAGTATCCAGAGGAGCCACGGATCCAATGACTCCCTTTACACTGTTGCCACGTTCTTCGGAGCGATATGGACGATATTCTGTACTGCTGCCACATTCTTCGGAGCGATATGGACGATATACTGCACTGCTGCCACGCTCTTCGCGGTGTTGGACGTTATGCCTATGCCTACCCATACATACCAAAGTTGTCCTCATATTGCATTCACTTAGATGGTTAGCACACCCTTTATTGTATTTATTTTATTCAGTATTTATATATGGCATGCTTTTATGTTTCTTGTTACGTCCCTCTGAGGACCTGGTACCTTTCCAGATTTGGACGAGACGTATTACCCCACAGTGTATGGCCTAGGACAGGAGACGAGGTACGCTACCGCAGAGGAGCTAGAGGTACTACCGTCAGAGTTTTTGTGATCACTTGGTAGGCCTTCTGCCTAGGATTGGGAGCATCATTATCTAGTCAGCCGATGCCCTAGTCATTATTTTTTACCTATTATTTCAGTATTTCATTTCGTTATAGTAGTGCGTTTGTTCCCACCAGATATTAGTTGTTGTACTATGATATCTTGAGACTGGTGTTTATCTTCCAGCAGTTTATTTAGTACTTCTTGCTGTTTATATTATGGATGAGATTAGTTTACCTGTTGTTGACTGATATTGGACATGTTAGTATTTTAGGACAGCGTAGCACTCTTCGCTAGGATCCATTAAATTAGGATATCCTCGGAGACGTGACAGCTGGCTATTGCCATGTGGCCTGGTCCCGCGTACTTTTGGGACTGGGGCATGATATGGTTTTTATGGTGGCCCATGCAGGTCGACTTTTTCTCTTGTGGTATGGTAACATGTCCAGCGAGCCTGCAATAGGATAAAAATTTCTAGGTCTCATCCACTTTGATTTCGTCTTTGAATTTCCTTCGTATTGCTTCTAAATATCTGCATCCTGTTTACTTGATTTCGTACTCTCTTAATGAAATCCTGTCTATTGCAGCAAGATGAACTTGCGCAGTGGACGAGAAGCACCCAGTGCCGTGGTGCCCGACAACACAACCCAAGGAGAAGAGGTACCCCAGGGACTACCTGGAAGGCAACCACTGCCACAGGCCCCGCTAATACATTGGCACGAGACTTTTCAAGACGATCCTACCCAGCAGCCCGAGGGACAGACTTCACAGACGATCCCCACACAATATTTTGAGGGCTAGACTTCAGGAGCTACACCGATGCCGCAGACCGAGAGGCCGACATCTGAGAAGACACCTATCGCACAGCCAGAGGTTCCACTACCACCACCTCCACCTTATACACCCTAGATGCCACAACTAGATGGACAGTCACAGATGCTTCAGTTCTTTCAGACTATGATGCAAGCATAGTGGCATCAGACCGAGACGTTGAGACAGAGTTTGATGGCAATACTAGAGAGGACACCTGTCACAGCACCAGTACCAGCACCTGCATCAGCTTAGACAGGTGGCACTGTAAGATGGTTCCGACAGATGGGACCAGATACTTTCTCGGGCAACGAGACAGTAGAGCAGATCTCCGATTGGGTCGCCAACACGGAGATGCTACTAGAGGCTTCATAACTAGACCCAAACCTTTGGATGACCGCCGTGAGGGCCCAACTGAAAGGCAATGCCCATCACTGGTGGGATTCTATTATGCACAGTGTAGGCAAGAATCAGACTTGGGAACAGTTCTTAGAGTACTTCAATACGAAGTATTTTCTAGCTACAGTTAAAAATGCTCTGTACTCCCAGTTCCTATATCTAGAACATAAAAAAATGACTGTTGACGCCTATGACGCGGAGTTCAGCCGCCTTAGCAGATTTGGTGCTGTCCTGATACCCAATAATCTAGAGAAGGCCCAGAGATTCCATCACGGCCTCACCTTCGAGCTACAGAGGTATACCACCGCACAGGCGAGAATTTCTTATGAAGAGGTACTTTCAGAGACAAGAGTCCAGGAGGCCATCGGCAGAGGAGCAAGATGTTCCAACACAACCGCACCAGCCAGAGCCTAGCCCGGAGTAGGAGGACCGATCCGTCGTCCCGGAGCGTAGACACAGCAGAGGACAACGCCATACCAGCAAAAGGAGCTTCCGACTTGCTACCACTGTGGTAAGAGAGGACATTACGAAAAGGACTGCAGAAAGAGACTGAGGACATGTCTGATTTGTGGGTCAGACCAGCACCAAGTCCGAGACTGCCCACAGCGCAGAAAGGCAGCACCGTCGGCCGGACAGAGACCAACAGCACCAGTTCTGAGGATACTACCCCCGCTAGGAGATCAACGTCTACCAGCACCCGAAGGATTTCAGTGGGGACCACCCTTGGCCCCACAGGAGGCACAGTTTGACCGAGCTTGACAACAGACCGGAGGGCAGAGGCATGGACATGCCTTTGCACTAACAGCTACAGCGGAGAAAACAGAAAGGGAAGCTATCACAGGTACCATTTTAGTTGCATCATTACCTACAACTGCATTGTTTGATTTTGGTGCTACGCTATCATTCATATCTAGTAGATTTGTAGCAATGCATAGAGTAGCTACTTCTTCCTTACCTAAGAGTTGGAAGATTCTTACCAGAGGAGGTATCGTGCCGGTTACCAGCACTATTAGAACGTGTTCGATAGTCGTATGTGGTAGGGAGATGAGAGCACGATTCTTGGTATTACCCATGCCGTACTTTGATGTTGTGTGTGGCATGGACTGGTTAAGCCAATATAATGCCGTACTGAATTGTCGGAAGGGTAGCGTAACCTTTAGACCACCAGATCAACTGGAGTTCGAATACATGCGAGGGACCATCGAACAAGGAGTAGGACAGATAGCTGGAGCTTACATGGCTATGGAGATGGTACCCCCACCAATAGTTGCAGAATTTGAGGATGTCTTTCCTGAAGAATTGCCAGGTTTATCACCAGATAAAGACGTGGAGTTTACTATTGAGCTAGTACCCAGAGCAGCACCGGTATCTTCTAATGTATGCCGATTGGCAAAGAAGGAACTAGATGAGCTGAAGTTACAATTAGAGGAGTTGTTGAGCAAGGGATTTATCCGTCCTAGTGCATCACCCTGGGGAGCACCAGTGTTGTTTGTACCTAAGAAGGATGGAACGGTACGCATGTGCATTGATTATAGAGCCCTTAATGCTTTGACTATCAAGAACAAGTACCCCCTGTCGCGGATTGATGATTTGTTCGACTAGTTGACAAGAGCAGTGGTGTTCACAAAGATTGACCTGAGATTGGATTATCATCAAGTAAAAGTGAGAAGAGAAGACATTCAAAAGATAGCATTCAGGACTCGTTATAGTCACTACGAGTTCTTAGTGATCCCTTTTGGACTGACGAATGCGCCAGCTGTATTTATGAACTTGATGAACCGAGTCTTCCACCAATACTTAGACCGGTTTATGGTAGTCTTTATTGACGATATCTTGGTATATTCGAAGAGCCACGAGGAGCACGAAGAGCATCTGAGACTAGTGTTAGAGACGCTGAGGAAAGAGAGGCTTTATGCTAAGATGAACAAGTGCGAGTTTCTTCTAGATCGTGTCACTTTTATTGGACACGTCATCTCAGGAGATGGTATTTTATTAGATCCGACGAAGATTTCATCGGTAGAAAAATGACCAACCCCTACCAATGTCTCAGAAGTGAGGAGCTTTCTAGGACTTATCGAATATTACCGGAGGTTCGTGGAGAACATCACGAAGATTGCAGAGTTGCGGACCCGTTTGACTCGTAAGGAGCAGGAGTTCACTTGGACAGAGGAGTGTCAGACAGCGTTCGATGAGCTGAAGAAGTGTTTGACTACGGCACCCATCTTGACCATACCATCTGGAACCGGAGGATTCATGATCTATAGCGATGCATCCGGGAAAGGATTAGGATGTGTCTTGATACAGCATAGGAAGGTTGTAGCCTATGCTTCTAGACATTTAAGAACCCATGAGAAGAACTATCCCACCCACGACTTGGAGCTTGCAGCAGTAATCTTTGCTTTGAAGCTTTGGATACACTACCTATATGGAGAAAGAGTAGAGATATTCACTGATCACAAAAGTCTAAAGTACGTCTACACTCAGAAGGATCTGAATCAGCGGCAGAGACGTTGGCTCGAGGTGATGACAGACTTTGAGATTGAGATGCAGTACCACCCGAGAAAGGTTAACGTAGTAGCTGACGCGTTGAGCAGAAGATCCATGGCATTTTTCTTGACTACCCAACAACATCTACTGAGAGATCTAGAGAAGATGGGTATAGAGGTTGTCATGCCCGGAGTAGATGGACAATTGTCGAGTTTTCAGTTACAATCGACATTGGTGAAAAGGATCAAGGCTGCTTTGCCGACAGATGCTAGATTCCAGAGGCTTAGACAGATGACAGAGGCTGGAATATAGACAGAACTGCATATACATAAAGACGGAACTTTGAGAAACGGAGATCGTCTCTATGTTCAAAATGGAGAACTTCGTCCGGAGTTGATGATAGAAGCATACAGTTCAACCTACTCCATTCATCCAGGAGGCACGAAGATGTACAGAGACCTGAGACAGTACTACTGGTAGCATGGAATAAAGAGGAAGATAGCACACTTTGTGGCTAAGTGCCTAGTGTGTCAGCAAGTCAAGGCTGAGCATCAGAGATCTGTAGGATTGCTTCAACCGCTACCTATACCAGAGTGGAAATGGGAGCACATCACTATGGACTTTGTTACGGGCTTTCCAAGGAGTCCTAGTGGTCGTAATGCAGTATGGGTAATCGTGGATAGACTCACCAAGTCCGCTCACTTTTTACCTTTCAGAGTTGGGCAATCTACATAGGTCTTAGCCGACATGTACATGAGAGATATTATGCGACCGCACGGAGTGCCACTTAGTATCGTGTCTGACAGGGATACGAGGTTTACATCTTACTTTGGCAGAGTATACAAGAGAGTCTCGGTATTCGCCTGTAGTTCAGCACATCGTATCACCCACAGACAGATGGCCAGTCAGAGTACACCATTCAGACATTGGAAGACATGTTAAGAGCGTGTATGCTTGATTTTAGAGGATCTTGGGGGGACCATTTGTATTTAGTCGAGTTTTCCTACAACAACAGCTACCAAGCGAGCATCCAGATGGCTCCCTATGAAGCATTGTATGGCAGAAAGTGTCGTTCCCCTGTATGTTGGAGCGATATAGGTGAGAGACAGATTCTTGGCCCTGAGTTGGTTGTTCGTACAGTAGAAAAGGTGAAGAAGATCCAAGGACACCTACGAGCAGCATAGGACAGGCAGAAACATTGGACGAATGCGCATCGACGACCCTTAGAGTTCCAGGTTGGAGATCATGTGTTTCTAAAGATCTCGCCTACTCGAGGGACTATCAGATTCGGAGGTAGAGGAAAGCTGAGTCCGAGGTACATTGGACCATTGGATGTGTTAGAACGCGTCAGAGAGGTTGCTTACAAATTAGCCTTGCCGTAGACTTTGGAAGGAGTCTATGACGTCTTCCATGTATCTCAGTTGAGGAGGTACATATCGAATCCGAGTTATGTACTTGACCATTCAGAGATCACAGTCGGCCCGACTTTATCATACCAAGAGGAGCCTGTCGAGATCTTGGACATGAGCGAGAAGGTATTGCGAGGTCAGACTATCCCTTTAGTTCGTGTCGCATGGAGGCATCATGCACCAGGAGAGTCGACTTGGGAACGCGAGGAGGATATGAGACAGCGCTATCCCCACCTCTTTGAAGGACTAGGTACGCTTAGCATTTTAAAATTCAGTCAGTAATTCTCACCATGCGTATGTTTTTAATTTTGAGGACAAAAAGCTCTAAGGAGGGTAGATTGTAAACCCCCACGACCAATTTAGTGTTTAATTTGAACTAAATTGAGAGACTTAGATTTAATTAGATACAATTGGAATAAATGTGCAATAATTATATGTCCTAATATACCTTGCCGTTGTTTCGAGGATAGAGCACCACACCAGTAGTTATCTTCCACCCAAGGTCACGAACATCTCTTAGACATGCCGGGCTACCACTCTGACCATAGTGTAACCATAGATACTCATTATTGTATCCCATTTTAACTACGCAATATTCATAAATGAGCGCCTTGCGCATTAAGTTGTAATTTAATTAAGTTGAGGTTAAGTTCACCCAAAACAAGGCATAACCAACCCTGTGCATCTCCTATGAGGACTAGCCCTACACAGAGAAGTCAGACCGGCCCAAAACCAAGGTTAACCCTAATCCCCTCACATATGTATAAATACACATCGTCTAACCTAAAACCCTAACAACCAATCTCATTCCACCTCAAACCCTAGCCGACCCCTTCTTCTTAACCAAGCATCCCCGACCGGGCAGCCATTGTCACTACCACATTTTCTAAAAAATAATATTTTAGTCTTTTCCTATTAAATTAAATATTGTGCATGGTTAGTAATTATTTGTTGTATGATTTAATTATTGTTAGATATTATTTAATTATTTTGGACTTGTATTAGTGGACCAAACTAGTTTAGTTTGGACCCATGGACCAACATGAATTAATTAGTTAGACTTGGCCCATTTAGAAAGCCCATTGTTAAGGAGATGGATTAAATTAATTAAATTATTAGACTAGAAGCTTCCTTCCTTAATTATTTTTTCATGAGAGGCCCCAAGGGGTATATTGGACATTTTATAATTGCTTGAGGAAGGGGTAGGGGCCGGCCTATTAAAAGAGGGGGGAAAATTTTCTTTCCTCTCATTTTCATTCCAAATCTAGATCTAGAATTTCCCACTACCAAATTCCTTTCATTCCTATTTTATTTTCCTACCAAATTCATTCTAATTTCTTCCTAATTCACCATTAGAAAGTTGAGAAGCAATGATCTAGAAGGAGAAAGCAAGGATCTACAAAGAGGAGCAAGGATCTACAATTTGGAAACAATTTTATCTCAATTGGAGGTTTTATTGGGAATCCATCTCCCAATAGATATAATTCAGTTTTTTCCCTTAAAATAGCTTCTAAATCTGAGATTTAATCATGTAAAATCAACTTATATGTATGTACTACCCATAGGACTTGGTTTTGTGTTCATAGGAGATCCATGGAGAAAGTTATGGTGCTTTTTGTGTCAATTTTGGAGGAATTCCGAATTGACATTTTGTTGTGTGTGTCAATTGATCCTATAGATCAATTGGGCATGTGCTTATGTGTTTGGAGCTAGTGTCATGTCCACAATGGGTTACATGTAGGTCGTATCCCAATAATTTGGTGATACGTGTTATTTTGGGGGGTTTTTCTCCGACACGGGACTTTGTATATGTCGTATTTTGACACGGACACATAGATCTACATTTGACACTTTGATTTGTTCATAAATAATATATGTGACTTGCTTGTGTCCTTCGGGGTACAATTGGATGTGTGTTGGACTCGTGTCGTATGCGTATCCTATATCTAGTGGGATACGGTGTGATACTCTCCATTTGTGGTGTGTTTATGTGTAGATCTAATTATTTGTGCTTTAATTCTTGAATTATAATTAAGTATATTTATATAGATGTTACATATTTATTTTAGTGTATTTATTATGGTATTTATTGTAGTATAGATCTATGTATTATATGAGTACTAATATAATGTATAAATATATATGTAGCTTTCTTTTACATGCATTTATATATGTTACAAATTATGTTAGTAATATAAATTATATGAAAATATTTTATAAAAAATATATATGTGTTTAAATAAGTAAATATATTAATTATAATTATTATATGATTATTTATATATAAATGGATGTATTTTTATTAAACATATATATGTATGTGTACTTTTAACCATGTTAAAATATGTACATTAGTACATAGGATGTGTATTATAGCTATTAGTATTTATTTATATATATGTGTAGGATTATATATATATAGAAGTATATAATTAATTAATTGATTTATATATATATATTAATATATATAGATTATATATATTATTTCTCTTTTGGCGACAGCGGCATTTAATGACAGTTTCTGTCATTAAATTCCCAACAGCAGCAGCAGCCGCTGTAGAATTAACAGCGGCTATTAATGACAGTTCTGTCATTAATTGCACAGCAGCGGCGGGCGGGAAATTTAAGCAGCAGCGGCGACAGTTGGTTCAGTGACAGTTGAGAATTGTCACCAATAGGGTGGCAGCAGTGCATTTACACAGCAGAAATGGCGACGGCGTTTCAGTGACAGTTTGAACTGTCACTGAAGGTCTGTTTACTGAAAAATTAGTGTTTTTCCACATTGTTTTCAGTGACAGTTTGACTGTTTTAGTATATAATTTATATTATATATATATATATATATATATATATATATGTATATATATGTATTTATTGTGAGATATAATACTAGTATTGTTATATTCTTAATTGTATAATATTAGTTTATATATATTATATTATGTATAAGGGTAAATACTATATCAGGGTATCTTGAGCATTACCTTGTGGAAACCAAGGTTAGTGGGATACTCAAGATACGGGATTTGGGTATCGACTTTGTGACTTTGTGTGGATACCAAGTTGGTTCAAAACCATGGTTCCTAATTGTTGTAATTAATATTCTATATTATTATACTTTATTGTTGATATATTGGTATTGTGAGGTTTACCTTGGATTCACGTATCCGAAGATACGGTATCCTAATATTTTAGGTTGTGGTTCCTATGACTTAGATTTTAGTATTTTGATCCAAAATTTTGGTGCTAGACTTGTGCAACCTAGAAATAGATAGTTGACCTTGGTTTGACCATAGTTGATCATAGTTGACTTTAGTTGACTTTAGAGTTGACCATAGTTGACTTTTGGCTTAGAATTGACTTATTGACCTAGAAGTTGACTAGTTTAACTTATTCTCTTTTCGGGACCTTGTATTGATGTTGTATTCCATATCTAGGTCTTCGAGGCACCGAGTCAGACATCTGTGAGACTGTTCATTGGACTTCAGGCGAGTACATTCTCTGATAGTTTCTCATTTATGATATCCTCTATGTTCACTGTATCTAGTGTAGATATCCATGTTCTCTTGACACTATGGTTACACGGATTGGTATATCCGAATCTCGTCATGAGATATTATTTCTTGGTATATGGTGTATATGGTACAAGTATTGTTTCATTGGTTATCTTGTACATGTACAGACACCGATTCTCGGGAAGTGTCACAATCTTCTTGGGGAATCTCGTACCATAATATACCGTGGTTGGATCTATTATACCAGTCGGGGGTGGGGTGTATTAGTATAGATATATGATAAATATCCCTATTAAATAAAGTACTGATTACTAAATAGTGTTGATCATGCACCGCACGTATGATTAGCCAGGCCGTATTGTATCTTGCCCAAGTCGATCACATGTTAAGGTAGTACTCACACACTTAGTCATTAGTATTATTGTTTCATTGGCATATTGTTCATTATTGTATTTATTTCTAGTATTTTCTTATTGTATATATATCTCTTGTATCTATTGTGCATCTTGTTTATCTACAGCTATTTACTATTACATAGTTTTTATCATTAATTAGAACTGCTATTAGAGATGTACTCTGCTATTAGAGATGTAATCTGCTCTTTTCCTGACTGGATATATTTTTTCAGATGACACTGAGGAGTGGTACCCTACCTATTATGGACTCCAGGATGTTGTGGGTTTAGATTCTGAGACCCTGGCTCAAGAGGGACTTATCCCAACTGAGACAGTTGACCCTGGAGTTGTAGCCTCATAGTATTCTTTGTACTGGATTTGTCTCCAGCTTATATTGTTACTTCCTCAGACTCATTGATGTATTATTTTAGACTCATGAGTTGTATTGTGACTATTCTATTCTTTATCTGATTCGTGCTCATTTCTATCTTAGTTCTATGATTTAGTATACTATCATTATTGGTGGTTCATTATATTCTTAGATAGATTATCTAGACAGCGTTCTACCACCGATTCTGTAGCGTAGGCTGGGCGTTGTTTCCGACTAGTACCCTAACTCCGGGTGCGGGTCATGACACGTTTTTGGTGGTGGCCCATGCAGGTCTAGCTTCACAAAGTATGTGATATCGTAGTAGTGCGACAATTTAGTTGTACTACTGCGAGCCTACGATAGGATATAGGAAATGGGCTGAGATACTCAATCACATCTAGGAAAATTCTTTTGATTCAACTATTCTCCTTTGATATTGATACTTGATCCCTTAAACTGTCATTTCCTTGATGTCTTACATCTTGTGCCATATTGATTCTTTCTTTCGCTTTGTCTCAGGATGCCGCCTAAGACTAGATCACAGCAGGGGAGAGCAGTTTCTGAGAGGTCTGCGACATCCCGAGGGCCTGCACCAGTCACTTCTCCGGTGATTGGAGTGTCAGCTGCTTTAGGAGGTCCACCACCTACTCAGAGGACTGTGCTAGCTGTATCTGAGGGGCTTCCACCTCTACCTCCTGTGCCAGCAGAGGCGTCACAGATGTTTACACTGTTTCGTGAGATGCTCGAGGCACAGAGGGCTCAGTCAAAGGCACATCAGAGGCAGACCGACGTTCTATGGCAGGGCATTGAGAGTGCTCATCATCTTGCTCGTGCTGTAGTTGAGAGAGGAGTTTCGGTCCAGCAGCAGGTTGTTCCTCAGGTTGCTCAGCTTCGGCCAGGCAACATTCAGGACTTCAAAAAACTGGAGCCTAGGGTTTTCAAAGGGACGAAGGGCATCGTCTATGCTGATGATTAGCTCGAGGACATTGAGCGTCTTATGAGGGTGTCCTGTCTTTCTGAAGATCTGAAGGTTGAGGTGGTAGGACTTTAACTGTTGGATGTCGCTCGCACTTGGTTCAGGAATGAGCTAGTTCTGGTTGACGTAGGACAATCTTGGGAGGTATTCAAGGACCTTTTCAAGAAAAAGTTTTTCGCTCGGATAGACAGGCTTGACTTGGGGAGACAATTTGAGAGTCTCATTCAGGGAAGCATGTCTGTGGAGGAATACGCTGCAGAGTTCGGCAGGTTGAGCCAATTTACAGAGTATTTGGTGAGAGAACCAGAGGTTCGAGCTATTCGTTTCCATGAAGGTCTAAACTGGGAAGTAAAGATTCTCATTCCGTCTTTTTATGAGACATACTCGGAGATACTTGCGGAGGCACGCAAGGTTGAGCGGGATTTGGGTTTGAAGCCCAAGAGAGACCATAATTCTTTTCTGGGGGCCAACGGTAGTGCAGTATCTGCCAAACGTCCTTATTTTTAGTCCAGACCTTTCCAGCAGCCACAGCAGAACCAGACTCCAGCTAGAGTGCCTTTTCACCAGGCACCTCAGTAGTAGAGACAGTTACAGCAAGCTCCATGCAACTACTGCAAGAAGTCCGGCCATATCTGGGAAGTTTGCAGTAGGAGGCTAGGAGTTTGTTTGTATTGTGGTACTGAAGGGCATCAATCGAGGGAGTGTCCTCGTCGTGCAGTTCAGGGAGCAGCTCCAGCTCCGAGGGCACAGACGAGACCACCTGCAGCACAGCCGAAGGGGCCGTTTCCGACACAGCAGCAGCATTTTGTCCAGCATCAACAGCAGGGAGGTGCTCGGCAGGGACGAGCGTTTGCTATGACCATCGAAGAGGAGGAACCCACCGTAGATGTCATCGCAGGTTCTATTCTTCTTGATTCCATTCCAGCTTTAGCTTTGTTTGATAGTGGTGCTTTCCATAGTTTTGTATTTGTTTCTTTTTCTCTAAAGCATGGTTTGGTAGCTGAGTCTTTGCTTAGGACTTGCAAGATCATGACCGGGGGAGGCATTATCCTGGTTAATGATATTTGCAAGGATCGGAGAGTTACTCTGGAAGGCCGGGAGTTGAGTGCGTGTCTACTTGTAATGCCACTTCTGAGCTACGATATTGTACTCGGGATGGATTGGTTGAGTAGGAACTGTGCTAGCATAGATTGTAGAGGAGGTAGAGTTTTATTTGGTCCGCCAGGAGAGCCAGAGTTCGAGTTTGCTAGAGGAGCTGCAGAGCAAGGCGAAGGCATTATTTGTGGAGCTATGGTGGAAGACAAGGAGTTGCCACATCCGTTGATAGCAGAGTTCTTGGATGTGTTTCCTGAGGAATTGCCAGGATTGCCGCCAGATCGAGATATTGAATTTTCTATAGACCTGGTGCCAGGTGCAGAACCAATTTTGCAGCATGTATATAGAGTAAACAACAGCGAGCTGGTCGAATTGAAGAAGCAGGTAGACGAATTGCAGGATAAGGGGTTTATCAGATCGAGTTCTTCACCATGGGGAGCCCCGGTATTATTTGTACCAAAGAAGGATGGATCGGTGCGCATGTGCATTGATTACAGGGCTTTGAATAATCTCACTATCAAGAATAAGTATCCTTTGCCACGGATTGATGATCTGTTTGATCAGTTGAGTGGTGCCAAGGTATTTTCTAAGATAGATTTGAGATCAGGCTACCATCAGGTGAAGGTGAAGCCGGAGGACATACCGAAGACTGCTTTTAGAACTCGGTATGGTCAGTACGAGTTTATGGTGATGCCGTTTGGTTTGACTAATGCACCAGCGGTCTTTATGAACTTGATGAACAAGGTGTTCCACCAGTACCTTGACAAGTTTGTGGTGGTATTCATCGACGACATACTCATATACTCGAGGACACCGGAGGAGCATGAGGAGCATTTGAGGATTGTGTTGGATCTGCTTAGGAAAGAGAAGTTGTATGGAAAGTTGTCCAAGTGTGAGTTTTTCTTGGACAAGGTGGAGTTCTTGGGGCATGTTGTGACTGGTGATGGTATTTCAGTGGATCCGAAGAAGATTTCAGTAGTGAAATCTTGGAAGACTCCGAGTTCGGTAACAGAGATCAAGAGTTTCTTGGGATTGGCAGGCTACTACAGGAAGTTTGTGCAAGATTTTTCAAGGATTGCCGAGCCGATGACCAGACTCACAAGGAAGGATGTAGAGTTTGTTTGGACGGAGGATTGCCAGGTTGCTTTTGAGGAATTGAAGAAGTGTTTGACGTCTACTCCTATTTTGACGTTGCCATCAGGATCCGGAGGTTTCACTATTTATAGTGATGCATCGGGGAAGGGTTTGGGTTGTGTTCTTCAATAGCATGGGAAGATGATTGCCTATGAATCCAGGCAATTACGTCCTCATGAAAAGAACTATCCTACCCATGATTTGGAGTTGGCAGCCGTCATATTCGCCCTGAAGTTGTGGAAACATTATTTGTACGGAGAGCGTGTGGAGATCTTCACAGACCACAAAAGCTTGAAGTACATTTTCATGCAGAAGGAGTTGAACATGAGGCAGCATCGATGGTTGGAACTGATAAAGGATTTTGATATCTCTTTGCAATATCATCCTGGGAAAGCCAATATAGTTGCCGATGCTTTGAGCAGGTATCCGATAGCTATGTTCTTGACGTAGGATCGATATTTGTTGGAAGACTTGGAGAGCTTGGGCATTGAGGTGATTGTTTCTGGTGGTATTATGCAGATGTGGGGACTATAGATACACTCAAATTTGATGGACAGGATCAGGGCAGCACAGTATAATGATGTATCTCTGAGGAGTATCAGAGCTCAGGTGAGAGCAAGATTGGAAGATGATTTCACTATTGCAGAGGATAGATCTTTGAGGCATGGAGTTAGATTGTGTGTGCCTAGTGGGGAGCTGCGAGAGGAAGTATTGCAGGAAGCACATCGCTCTCAGTATTCCATACATCCAGGTGCTAACAAGATGTATCGGGATATGCGAGAGAGTATGTGGTAGTATGGCATAAAGAGGAAAGTGGTACAGTTTGTCTCCAGATGCTTAGTGTGCCAGCAGGTAAAAGCCGAGAGGCAGAGGCCAGGAGGTTTACTTCAGCCATTACCCATTCCAGAGTGGAAGTGGGAACACATTACTATGGATTTTGTGTCCAGACTTCCACGATCTCCAGGAGGAAAAGACGCAATTTGGGTCATTGTTGATAGGTTGACCAAGTCGGCCTACTTTTTGCCTTTTAAGGTAGATTTGTCTATGGAGAAGCTGGCAGAGATGTATATGAGGCAGATCGTTGGCACACATGGAGTTTTCGTCAGCATAGTCTCAGATCGAGATAGTCGTTTCACTTCTCATTTCTGTAGGAGTTTGCAGGAGAGTTTGGGCACTCAGCTCAAGTTCAGTACTGCATATCATCCCCAGACAGATGGGCAATCAGAGAGGACTATCCAGACTCTCGAGAATATGTTGCGCACTTGTGTACTAGATTTTGGGGGTTCTTGGGAGGACCATCTTCGTTTGGTAGAGTTTGCTTACAACAACAGTTACCAGGCTAGTATAGAGATGTCACCTTTTGAAGCTCTATATGGTCGGAGGTGTCGTACTCCTTTGTCTTGGGACGATGTTGGAGAGAGAGTTTTGCTTGGGCCAGAGATGGTTGTGGATGCAACAGAGAAGGTTCAGTTGATCAGAGACAGACTTCGAGTAGCGCATGACAGACAGCGGCATTGGGCCGATAGCCATCGGAGACCTTTGGAGTTCGAGGTATAGTTTAAATTTTGTTTGTGCTTGTTCTTGTTTGTTATAGATTAAGTTCTTAAGGTGATATTTTGTTATAGGTGGGTAGTTTGGTGTTTCTGAGGATTTTTCCGACACGAGGCACGATTCGCTTCGGTGGAGACGAAAAGCTTAGTCCACGATTCATCGGACCTTTCACTATTCTAGAGATGGTCGGTGCAGTTGCTTATAGACTAGACTTGCCACCTGCATTGGAGGGAGTGCACAACGTATTTCATGTGTCACAGTTGAGATGATACGTGGCAGATCCTAGTCATGTATTAGATCACTCGGAGATAGAGGTGGGCCCTACTCTTAACTAACTAGAGCAGCCAATTGAGATTCTGGATCGGAGAGAGAAGGTACTGAGGAACCAGACTATTTCTTTGGTGTGCGTCGCATGGAGGCATCACTCTCCGGGGGAGTCTACCTGGGAGAGAGAGGATGAAATGCGAGAGCGTTATCCATATTTGTTTGTACCTTGAGGTATGTTATTTTCTAGTTATGTTCTGTTCATTAGTTAGTTGTGATTCTTTAGTTCTGTTCTATTATTTTTTTAGGGGTAGTTTTCGTCTTTGAATTTCGAGGACGAAATTATTTTAAGGAGGGTAGACTTGTCACTACCACATTTTCTAGGAAAGGATATTTTAGTCTTTTTCTATTAAATTAAATATTGTGCATGGTAAATAATTATTTGTTGTATTATTTAATTGTTGTTAGATGTTATTTAATTATTTTGGACTTGTATTAGTGGATCCAACTAGTTTAGTTTGGACCCATGGACCAACATGAATTAATTAGTTAGACTTGGCCCATTTAGAAACCCATTGTTAAGGAGATGGATTAAATTAATTAAATCATTAGACTAGAAGCTTTCTTCCTTAATTATTTCTTCATGAGAGGCCCCAAGGGGTATATTGGATATTTCATAATTGCTTGAGGAAGGGGTAGGGGCCGGCCTATTAAAAGAGGGAGGGAAATTCTCTCTCCTCTCATTTTCATTCCAAATCTAGATCTAGAATTTCCCACTACCAAATTCCTTTCATTCCCATTTCATTTCCCTACCAAATTCATTCCAATTCATTTCCAATTCACCATTAGAAAGTTGAGAAGCAAGAATCTAGAAGGAAGAAGTAAGGATCTACAAAGAGGAGCAAGGATCTACAATTTGGAAGCAATTTTATCTCAATTGGAGATTTCATTGAGAATCCATCTCCCAATAGGTATAATTCAGTTTTCTCCCTTAAAATTGCTTCTAAATCTGATATTTAATCATGTAAAATTAATCCATATGTATGTACTACCCATAGGACTTGGTTTTGTGTTCATAGGAGACCTATGAAGAAAGTTATGGTGCTTTTTGTATCAATTTTGGGGAAATTCCGAATTGACAATTTGTTATGTATGTCAATTGATCCTATAGATCAATTGGGCATGTGCTTATGTGTTTGGGGCTAGTGTCATGTCCATAATTGGGTACGTGTAGGTTGTATCCCAATAATTTGGTGATACGTGTTGTTTTGGAGATTTTTCCTCCGATACGGGACTTTGTACATGTCGTATTTTGACACAGACACATAGATCTACATTTGGCACTTTGATTTGTTCATAAATAATATATGTGACTTGCTTGTGTCCTTCGGGGTACAATTGGATGTGTGTTGGACTCGTGTCGCATGCGTATCCTAGATCTAGTGGGATACGGTGTGATACTCTCCATTTGTGGTGTGTTTATGTGTAGATCTAATTATTTGTGCTTTAATTCTTGAATTATAATTAAGTATATATATATATATATATATATATATATATAGATGTTACATATTTATTTTAGTGTATTTATTATGGTATTTATTGTAGCATAGATCTATGTATTATATGAGTACTAATATAATGTATAAATATATATGTAGCTTTCTTTTACATGCATTTATATATGTTACAAATTATGTTAATAATATAAATTATATGAAATTTTTTTATAAAATATATATATGTTTAAATAAGTAAATATATTAATTATAATTATTATATGATTATTTATATATAAATGGATGTATTTTTATTAAACATATATATGTATGTGTACTTTTAACCATGTTAAAATATGTACATTAGTACACAGGATGTGTATTATAGCTATTAGTATTTATTTATATATATGTGTAGGATTATATATATATAGAAGTATATAATTAATTAATTGATTTATATATATATTAATATATATATATTATATATTATTTATCTTTTGGCGACAGCGGCATTTAATGACAGTTTCTGTCATTAAATTCACAATAGCAGTAGCAGCCGCTGTAGCATTAACAACGGCTATTAATGACAGTTCTGTCATTAATTGCACAGCAGCGACGGGCGAGAAATTTAAGCAGCAGCGGCGACAGTTGGTTCAGTGACAGTTGAGAACTGTCACCAATAGGGTGGCAGCAGTGCATTTACACAGCAGAAACGGCGACGGCATTTCAGTGACAGTTTGAACTGTCACTGAAGGTCTGTTTACTGAAAAATCAGTGTTTTTCCACACTGTTTTCAGTGACAGTTAGACAGTTTTAGTGTATAGTTTATATATTATATTTATATATATATATATATATATATATATATGTATATATATATGTATTTATTGTGAGATATAATATTAGTATTGTTATATTCTTAATTGTATAATATTAGTTTATATATATTATATTATGTATAAGGGTAAATACTATATCAGGGTATCTTGAGCATTACCTTGTGGAAACCAAGGTAAGTGGGATACTCAAGATACGGGATTTGGGTATCGAGTTTATGACTTTCTGTGGATACCAAGTTGGTTCAAAACTATGGTTCCTAATTGTTGTAATTAATATTCTATATTATTATACTTTATTGTTGATATATAGGTATTGTGAGGTTTACTTTGGATTCACGTATCCGAAGATCCGGTATCCTAATATTTTAGGTTGTGGTTCCTATGACTTAGATTTTAGTATTTTGATCCAAGATTTTGGTGCTAGACTTGTGCAACCTAGAAATAGATAGTTGACCTTGGTTTGACCTTAGTTGACCATAGTTGACTTTAGAGTTGACCATAGTTGACTTTTGGCTTAAAATTGACTTATTGACCTAGAAGTTGACTAGTTTAACTTATTCTCTTTTCGGGACCTTGTATTGATGTTGTATTCCATATCTAGGTCTTCGAGGCACCGAGTCAGACATCTGTGAGACTGTTCATTGGACTTCAGGCGAGTACATTCTCTGATAGTTTCTCATTTATGATATCCTCTATGTTCACTGTATCTAGTGTAGATATCCATGTTCTCTTGACACTATGGTTACACGGATTCGTATATCCGGATCTCGTCATGAGATGTTATTTCTTGGTATATGGTGTATATGGTACAAGTATTATTTCATTGGTTATCTTGTACATGTACAGACACCGATTCTCGGGAAGAGTCACGATCTTCTTGGGGAATCTCGTGCCATAACATACCGTGGTTGGATCTATTATACCAGTCGGGGGTGGGGAGTATTAGTATAGATATGTGATCAATATCCCTATTGAATAAAGTACTGATTACTGAATAGTATTGATCATGCACCGCACGTATGATTAGCCAGGCCGTATTGTATCTTGCCCAAGCCGATCATATGTTAAGCTAGTGCTCACACACTTAGTCATTAGTATTATTGTTTCATTGGCATATTGTTCATTATTGTATTTATTTCCAGTATTTCCTTATTGTATATATATCTCTTGTATCTATTGTGCATTTTGTTTATCCACAACTATTTACTATTATATAGTTTTTATCATTAATTAGAACTGCTGTTAGAGATGTACTTTGCTCCTTTCCTGACTGGATATATTTTTCCAGATGACACTGAGGAGTGGTACCCTACCTATTATGGACCCCAGGATGTTGTTGGTTTAGATTCTGAGAACCTGGCTCAAGAGGGACTTATCCCAACTGAGACAGTTGACCCTGGAGTTGTAGCCTCGTAGTTTTCTTTGTACTGGATTTGTCTCCAGCTTATCTTGTTACTTCCTCAGACTCATTGATGTATTATTTTAGACTCATGAGTTGTATTGTGACTATTCTATTCTTTATCTGATTCGTGCTCATTTCTATCTTAGTTCTATGATTGAGTATACTATCATTATCGGTGGTTCATTATATTGTTAGATAGATTATCTAGACAGCGTTCTACCGCCGATTCTGCGGCGTAGACTGGGCGTTGTTTTCGACTAGTACCCTTACACCGGGTGCGGGTCATGACAGCCATCGCCACCGCCACTCCAAGCCACCGTCGCCTGACCGGACACCCATCCGCCATCGCCACCATCTCCTTCCTGTCACCTACGTCAACCTCCTATCAAATAAACTGACTGCCCCGACCCCGGCCACAGACTCCAGCACCCCCGACCGCCACTGGCTGGCCTACCATAATGTCCCCCACGACCCGACCTCCACCAGGAATAGTTCCAACGTCGCCCCGCCATTGCAGACCATCGCTGCCGCTGTTGCGACTACTGCAGTGCTGCGCTGCCGCTGCTGTCTTGCCGTCGTGCGACGTCAGAGCTCCGCCACGTCGGAGAACACATCGACGAGACCCCCTAGTTGTGACGATCAGGTACTTGATCACCAACCCCTCCTTCCTGGTATCCTATCGTTATACCATCGTGTCGTGTATCATGGATTCGGACATAGGCAATGAGAAAGGAAACCCTATATGTTTGCATGTATATTAGATGGTAATTAATTAGACTACATAGTAATTAATAATTAGTAATCACCCTAATGATATGAGACTGTCATCAAGGACTAATATTTCACCGAAACACCTGGACATAAACCAAGTATGTTTGGACAAGGAAACCAAGGACGTATTCGTACAATTCAGAAATAGTTTGTAACCCCTTAACCTTAGTAGGTTACTGTCTCAAGGCACACGTTAACTGAGTACAGAACATGTGTGCACCCTAGCTACGTGCACACGTGACGCTGTATTCGATCAGCCATGAACTTGCTACAGTATCTAAGAGTAGCATTGTAGTCGTGTGTATTTATTACTTAGTGTCTGATGTCCGTATTTGCTATATTATATTGTGTGTTAGGATCATTGGATCAGCCAAGAGACACTACAGGATCCGGCTTCTGGCATTCACAGCTGTAAACCCCCTCGACCAGAAATTAGGGCTAATTAAATTCAAATAACCTAATTAGGGTTAACTTGAATTAATTATGATTTATTATATAGTGTTATTATACTTGTACAATGATTTGTTATTTTAGGATGCTACCCTAGCTGTTACCCTAAAATAATTTCCACATACTTGGCCTAGACATGCTAACCCATCATATTGAACCTAGAACAGACCCCGTATATTGATTTTCGTGCCTGATTTTAGTCGCACGAAAGTCGTTACAAACGTCCGTTCGTAAATTAATTAAATTGCGTAATTACGTTCGTTGTCCGTTCCAATCGAAATTGAGACCCAACCTCGATCCGTCTTGACCAACCCAGATCATAATATTATTGTACACTGAGCCTACTACACTAATGACCCTTGTCCAACCAAACTTAGACCCCCGAATTTTTATTAAATTAAATTAGAAACACCGGTGCATTAAATACGAATTAATTAATGTGGTGACCTAACCTCAATTGAATTAGACCCAACTCCAACCCAAACCCACATCCACACCCACAAGCCTCATACAAAATACCATACACCATGCTAGCCCAATGAGGAACACCAAACATGGTGTTTGGTTACATTAAATCCCCAATTCCAGAAATTGTACAAATACCAAATTGTTCAGGGGCCTATTTGCAAAATTGCAATGAAGTGTCCCCCTCTCATTGGCCCAAACATCATGAAGAAAGAATTGGTCATGCCCTAACCGTTCACTTTATTTTTTTCCCCCATTTTCATGTCCTTACATCATTTTTTGGGAAGTGATCCTAGCCCTCCATTAAAAATGCCCCATTCCTAGCCCTCCCCTCATCTTGATGGACATCCCCAACTCCCCAAAAGCTAGGTCCAGCCGGCCCTAATCCCAAGGCAGCCCCCCCCACTCTCTCACCTACATAAACAACCAAGTACCTCATTAAAGAGGGCACACAAACCTAGGACTCTACACATAAACCCAAACTCCCTAAAACTCAGCCCCTAGCCCGACCCCAACAAACCACCACCCGCCGCCCAACTCCGGCCAACCACCAACTCTGACCACCCCCAAAGCCACCCGACCACCTTCGCCGACCTTTCCCCACCTGCCACCCCCGCCACCCGCCGCCTAGCCGTCGGTAGCAACCACCCAGCAGCCCAACACCAACCCGAGCTGCCCCCTCCCGCACGCACAGCCGACCACCCGACCTCCCCGTACTCTGCCACCACTGCACCGCCGACCGCCTAACTCAGCCACACTCCTCCCCGGCTAACACCCTTCCTCCCCGCCAAGCCTCGCCGCCGGTCGACGCCACAGCCACCCACAATCGCTCCCGCAGCGCCGGTTATCCCTGAACCGCTACTGCTGTGCCGACCGCCCCGAGCTTCGTCGGAGCTCCGTCCGGCCACCCCCGCCGGTGAAGGCCCGTCACCGTGACCCCCTCGACCTGAGCTACTATACGGTATATTATTTTATGTATAATTGTTAGTATTTATGCATGTATATTAGGTTGCAAGATTTGGATATATAGATCCTGTATTTCTTCGTATTTAATACGTATTTTCTGAATTATATACATACCCTATATATATATAAATACCTGCTGTATTCCTTGTATACTATGTATAAATATCAATAAAAATAAACATATGTTACACTAATAATAATACTAATATTATTTATAAATACTAATTTCGTATTTATGTGTAAATGTATATATAAATAAATAGAAGTATGTATATATATTGTATTACAAAAATAGTAAGTATTTAATATAAATCTTAATAAAAGTAATTTCTGTGATTTAATATTATATATAATATAATACTATTTTCTTAGTATATTTTCGTATTAATATTTATACATATGTAGCATGTACGTATGTATGTATGTATGTATGTATGTACATTTTAAAAATATGAAGAATATTAAATATATAGTATTTATTGTGTTAAATACAATTTCTGGAAATTAAGTATATTATATGTATAATATTATATATTAAATACTTATACGTATTAACCCTCTAGTGTGTATATATATATATATATATATATATATATATATATATATATATATATATATATATATATATATATATAGATACCTACATGTATGTGTATATATTTTTTATACCCTTCATTATGTTGTATATATTAATTTATGTACATGATTTCTATCTAAATATATGTATATATATAAATATATGAATTTATGTTATTACCAATTATGTATACATATTTACTGTGTGTATTATTAGTATATACTAATTAATACATAAGTACTATTTTTGTACTATTAAACAAATATATTATTTTAATATAATTAAATATAATTTAGTGTATATGTATATACTTGTATTAGCTATATATATATATATATAGTCCCGACCCTATATCAGCGGTAGATACAAGCAGTGTGTCTTAGTCGTGCTATTGTAGCGACTAATTTGGTCATTACTATATCCTATATAGGATTGCTGGACAGTACCGCCGAGGC
The DNA here is from genome assembly GCA_036927795.1 of Iris macrosiphon. Taxonomy (NCBI): domain Eukaryota; kingdom Viridiplantae; phylum Streptophyta; class Magnoliopsida; order Asparagales; family Iridaceae; genus Iris; species Iris macrosiphon. Next base: position 48,076,612 of record JAYESA010000007.1, read on the forward strand.
ATCAGGAGCAGGACTTTGGATTTTGCAGCTACCCGGGACAGGCAAGTATACCTTGTTGATTTACTGCTTAAAAATTAAATGATGAATGTTGCAAATATACATAAACTGTGTGCGTCCGAGATTGACTCGGGTGCAGTCGACAATGCGTCGATGAGTACTGTACTAGATCTAGTTGCTAGCTGACTCACCTTCGACTATGAGGATATTTTGATATCTTCCTAGACCATGGCACTATACACGTATCGCGATGGTACATTCATATTGGGATACGGGTCCACGTACCCGATTCGCTATCGGTACGTACGACATGCATCACGGACTAGCATGTATTCTAGAGTAATATAGTTAATTGAGACTTGACATCTAGATACGGTACACTCAAGTCGTGCATTCGACTTGCGTATCTATATTGGGCGGGAAGGACAACTGATAAACGTATGGGATACACCCATCGGACTCCGTGGTATCCAGAGGAACCACAGACCCGGTGACTCCCTATATTCAAACACCGCGCTCTTCGGAGTGTTACGAACGTATATACATTGCAGATACCACGTCCCTTAGAGTGTGGACGATATATATATACATATACCTCATTCTTCGGAATGATGGACGTTGTAGATACCACACTCTAGAGGACGTTGGATATTATGCCTACGCTTACCTATACGTTCCGAGGTTGTCCTTATATTGCATTCACTTAGATGGTTAGCACACCCCTCTTTACTTTTATTCAGTACTATATTTGGAATACATATTGTATCTTGTTACGTCCCTCTGAGGACCTGGTTATCTTCCAGATCTGGACGAGCCCTTTTATCCCACAGTGTATGGGCCAGGTGTGGAGACGAGGTTTGCTCTTGACGAGGAGCTAGAGGTCCTTTCATCAGAGTACCCCTGATCAGATTGGTAGGCCTACCGCCTATGACTGGAGCTCCTTACCTAGTTAGCAGTTGTTCCAGTCACTCTTATTTTTAGTACTTTATTTTTGGACTATGAGTACTTTATCTCCAATATTTGTAGTGGGTTTGTTCCCACCAGACATATTTCAGTTGTATTATGTCATTCGACTATGTCCTTATATTCCAGTCTTTCATTTCAGTATTTACTTATTGTTTGTGGATGAGATTAGACACTGCCTGTTGTTTATATTAGACTTGTTAGATTTAGGACAGCGTAGCACGCTTCGCAAGGATCCATTAAATTAGGATATCCTCGAAGACGTGTCAGTTGGCCAATGCCACGTGGCCTGGTTCCATATATTTTGGGACTGGGGCGTGACATAGTTTTAGTGGTGGCCCATACAGGTCTGAAACACCAAATATTTATCGCTTGTGGTATAGTAACGTGCCCAGCGAGCCTGCAATAGGATAAAAATTACTAGGTCTCATCCACTTGATTACGCCTTTGAACCTCTTCTGAATTTTAAAATATCTGCATCCTGTTTGATTTATTCCGTACACTCTCTAATGAAGTTCTATCTCTGACAGCGAGATGAACCTTCGCAGTAGACATGAGATACTTGGTGCCATAGTGCCACCGGCAGCACCGAGGGAGGATACGACTCAGGGACCACCCAGAGAGCAGCCTCAGCCAGAGGCACAAGTGATCCCTCAGGCCCCGATGATGCACTGGAATCAAGTCTCTCCCGACGAAGGGATGCAGCAGCCAGAGGGCCAGATGTCGCAGACGATTCTGAGGCAGTACTTCGAGGGACAGACCTCGAGGGCGACACCGATGCCGCAGTGCGAGAGGCCGGCACCCGAGGAGACACCAAGGAGATAACCGAAGGTACCTCTTCTACCACCTCCACCGTTTCCACCTCAGATGCCACCAGCGGAGGGACAGCCCCAGATGATGCAGTTCTTCCAGATGATGATGCAGGCCCAGTGGCAGCAGACGGAGACTCTGAGACAGGGCCTGATGGCAGTACTGGAGAGGGCACCTGCCCAAGCAGTAGCACCAGCACCTGCACCTGTCCAGCAAGCAGGCACTGTACGAGGCTTCAGACGGATGGGCCCGGGAACCTTCTCGGGCAAGAAGACGACAGAGGAGATCTCAGACTGGGTCTTCAACACTGAGATGCTGTTAGAGGGTTCGCAGCTACACCCCGACCTCTGGATGACCGCGGTGAGGGCCCAACTCACAGGCAACGCCCATAACTGGTGGGACTCTATGGAGCGCAGCATCGGCAGACAGCAGACTTGGGAGGAATTTCTGGAATACTTCAACGCGAAGTACTTCCCAGCTACGGTAAGGAATGCCCTGTACTCTCAGTTCCTGCACCTGGAGCAAGGGAACCTGACTGTGGACGCCTACGACGGAGAGTTTAGCAGACTCAGTCGATTTGGTGCAGCCCTGATCCCTAATGACCTGGAGAAAGCCAGGAGATTCCACCATGGCCTCTCTCACAAGCTGCAGAGGTACACTACTACCCAGGCGAGGATCTCTTATGAAGAGGTCCTATCAGAGGCGAGGATCCAGGAGGCGATAAGAGGAGCAAGACATTCCAGCACAAATGTACCAGCCAGGACCCAGCAAGGAGCAGGAGGACCGATCCGCCGTCCAGGAGCACAGGCGCAGCAGAGGACAGTGTCGTACCAGCAGAAGGAGCTTCCGACCTGTCACTTCTGTGGCAAGAGGGGACACGTCATCAGAGACTGCCGAAAGAAGCTCGGGTCTGCATGGTTTATGGAGCCAGCCAGCACCTTGCTAGAGACTGCCCCCAGCGGAGAGATGGAGCACCCCAGACTGGACAGAGACCACCAGCAGCACCACTGAGGATACTACCCCCAGCAGGAGGCCAGTGTCCACCAGCTACTGGAGGACAGCAGAGAGGACCACCCTTGGTCCCACATGAGGCACACTTCAACCAGGCCCAACAGCAGGCAGGAGGGCAGAGGCTCGGGCAAGCCTTTGCTTTAGCATCTATCGAGGAGGAACCAGAGGGAGAGGCTATAGCAGGTACAATTCTAGTTGCATCATTACCTGCTACTGCACTGTTTGATTCTGGAGCTACACTGTCATTTATATCTAGTAGCTTCGTAGCAATGCATAGAGTAGCAACTTCCCCTTTACCTAAGAGTTGGAGAATACTTACCGGAGGAGACATCGTACCGGTTACCAGCACCATTAGAACGTGCTCGGTAGTAGTTTGTGGTAGAGAGATGAGAGCACGATTGTTGGTACTCCCAATGCCAGCTTTCGACGTAGTTCTGGGCATGGACTGGTTAAGCCAGTATAATGTCGTGCTAGATTGCCGGAAGGGTAGGGTTACTTTTACACTGCCAGGACACCCGGAGTTCGAATTCATGCGAGGCACCATCGAGCGAAGAGAAGCACACGCAGCTGGAGCTTACATGGCGATGGAGACGGCACCCCCAGAAATCGTTGCAGAGTTCGAGGACGTTTTCCCAGAGGAGTTGCCAGGCCTACCGCCTGATAGAGAGGTGGAGTTCACCATTGAGCTATTACCTAGAGCAGCACCGGTATCATCAAATGTGTACCGGTTGGCGAAGAAGGAGCTTAACGAGCTGAAGCTACAGCTAGAGGAGTTGCAGATCAAGGGATTCGTTCGTCCTAGTGCATCACCCTGGGGAGCACTAGTGCTGTTTGTACCCAAAAAGGATGGGACGTTCCGGATGTGCATTGATTACAGAGCCCTTAATGCTCTGACTATCAAGAACAAGTACCCTCTACCACGGATCGACGATCTGTTCGATCAGCTGACAGGAGCAGTGGTGTTCACAAAGATCGACTTGAGATCGGGCTACCATCACGTGAAGGTACGAAGAGAGGACATTCCAAAGACAGCATTTAGGACTCGTTATGGTCACTACGAGTTCTTAGTGATGCCTTTTGGATTGAAAAATGCGTCTGCTGTGTTTATGAACCTGATAAACCGAGTCTTCCATGAGTATCTGGACCAGTTCGTGGTAGTCTTCAGCGACGACATCCTGGTGTATTCGAAGAGCCACGAGGAGCACGGGGAGCACTTGAGGCTAGTGCTAGAGACGCTGAGACGAGAGAGGCTTTATGCCAAGCTGAGCAAGTGCAAGTTTCTTCTAGATCGTGCCGCATTTCTTGGACTCGTTATCTCAAGAGATGGCATTTCAGTAGATCCCGCAAAGATTTCATCAGTAGAGACGTGGCCGACCCCTACCAACATCTCGGAGGTGAGGAGTTTCCTAGGACTTGCCGGGTATTACTGGAGGTTCGTAGAGAACTTCGCAAGGATCGCAGAGCCGATGACCCGCTTGACCCGCAAGGATCAGGAGTTCACCTGGACAGAGGAGTGTCAGACTGCATTCGATGAGCTGAAGAAGCGTCTGACTACAGCACCCATCTTGACCATACCTTCTGGACCCGGAGGATTCATGATCTATAGCGATGCGTCCGGGAAAGGATTAGGATGCGTCTTGATGCAGCATGGGAAGGTTGTGGCCTATGCCTCTAGGCAGCTGAGGACCCATGAGAAGAACTATCCTACCCACGACTTGGAGCTTGCCGCAGTGATATTTGCTTTGAAGCTTTGGAGGTACTACCTGTACGGAGAGCGCGTGGAGATATTTATCGATCACAAGAGCCTGAAATATATTTACACCCAGAAGGACCTGAAATAGAGGCAGAGACATTGGCTCAAAGTGATGACGGACTTTGAGATTGAGCTGCAGTACCATCCGGGAAAGGCTAATGTGGTAGCCGATGCTTTAAGCAGGAAGCCCATTGCATTTTTCCTGACTACCCAACAACATCTGTTGAGAGATCTAGAATAGTTGGGTATCGAAGTCATCATGCCCGGAGTAGACGGCCAGATATCGAGTTTCCAGGTATAATCGATATTGGTGGAGAGAATCAAGGCTGCTTTGCCAACAGACACCAGATTTCAGAGGCTTCGACAGAGGACAGAGGCTGGAATACAGACGGGACTGCGTATACACGAAGACGGAACTTTGAGATGTGGAGATCGTCTCTATGTTCCGAATGGAGAGCTACGCAGGAGCTGATGACGGAGGCGCACAGTTCGACCTATTCTATTCATCCAGGAGGTACGAAGATGTACCGAGACCTGAGGCAGTACTACTGGTGGCACGGGATGAAGAGGGAGATAGCCCGCTTCGTGGCTAAGTGTCTGGTGTGTCAGCAAGTCAAGGCTGAGCATCAGAGGTCTGCCGGATTACTTCAACCGCTCCCGATACCGGAGTGGAAATGGGAGCACATCACCATGGACTTCGTCACGGGTTTCCCAAGGAGTCCTAGTGGTCGCAATGTCGTATGGGTAATCATAGATAGACTCACCAAGTCTGCCTAGTTTTTACCCTTCAGGGTTGGGCAATCTACAGAAGTCTTGGCAGACATGTACATGAGGGAGATTATACGATTGCATAGAGTGCCAGTCAGTATCGTGTCTGACAGGGATACGAGGTTTATATCATACTTTTAGAGGAGTATGCAAGAGAGTCTTGGTACCCGCCTTAAGTTCAGTACTTCGTACCACCCGCAGACAGATGGACAATCCGAGCGCACCATTCAGACGCTGGAGGACATGTTGAGGGCATGCATGCTTGACTTCAGCGGTTCATGGGAGGACCACTTGTACTTCGTCAAATTTTCCTACAATAATAGCTATCAGGTGAGCATTCAGATGGCTCCCTATGAGGCATTGTATGGTAGGAAGTGTCGATCCCCAGTATGTTGGAGCGATGTAGGCGAGAGGCAGATTCTAGGGCCAGAGTTGATCGTCCATACAGTAGAGAAGGTGAAGAAGATGCAGGGGCATCACGAGCAGCACAGGACAGGCAGAAGCATTGGGCTAATGTGCATCGACGACCCCTAGAGTTCCAGGTTGGAGAACATGTGTTCCTGAAGATCTCACCTACCAGAGGAACCATCAGATTTGGAGGCAGAGGGAAGCTGAGTCCGAGGTACATCGGACCATTCGATGTGCTAGAGTGCGTCGGAGAAGTTGCTTACAGATTGGCCTTGCCGCAGACACTGGAAGGAGTTCACGACGTCTTCCATGTATCTCAGCTGAGGAGGTACATACCGGATCTGAGTCATGTGCTTGACCACTCGGAGATCACCGTTGGTCCAAGCTTGTCATACCAGAAGGAGCCGGTAGAGATACTAGACCGAAGCGAGAAGGTACTGCGAGGCCAGACTATCCCTCTAGTTTGTGTCGCATGGAGGCATCACGCACCAGGTGAATCAACCTGGGAACGATAGGACGATATTCGGCAACGCTTTCTCCATCTCTTCGAAGGCCAAGGTATGTGATAGTATTTATTTCATTCAAATATTTTTCTATATGTCTGTTTTAATTTCGAGGACGAAATACTCTAAGGAGGGTATGTTGTAAACCCCCTCGACCAGAAATTAGGGCTAATTAAATTCAAATAACCTAATTAGGGCTAACTTGAATTAATTATGATTTATTATATAGTGTTATTATACTTGTACAATAATTTGTTATTTTAGGATACTACCCTAGCTGTTACCCTAAAATAATTTCCACATACTTGGCCTAGACATGCTAACCCAACATATTGAACCTAGAACAGACCCCGAATATTGATTTTCGTGCCTGATTTTAGTCGCACGAAAGTTGTTACAAACGTCCGTTTGCAAATTAATTAAATTGCGTAATTACTTTCGTTGTCCGTTCCAATCGAAATTGAGACCAACCTCGATCCGTCTTGACCAACCCAGATCATGATATTATTGTACACTGAGCCTACTACACTAATGACCCTTGTCCAACCAAACTTAGACCCCCGGATTTTTATTAAATTAAATTAGAAACACCGGTGCATTAAATACGAATTAATTAATGTGGTGACCTAACCTCAATTGAATTAGACCCAACTCCAACCCAAACCCATATCCACACCCACAAGCCTCATACAAAACACCATACACCATTCTAGCCCAATGAGGAACACCAAATATGGTGTTTGGTTACAATAAATCCCTAATTCCAGAAATTGTGCAAATACCAAATTATTCAGGGGCCTATTTGCAAAATTATAATAAAGTGTCCCCCTCTCATTGGCCCAAACATCATGAAGAAAGAATTGGTCATGCCCTAACCGATCACTTTATTTTTCCCCCCATTTTCATGTCCTTACATCACTTTTTGGGAAGTGATCCTAGCCCTCCATTTAAAATGCCCCATTCCTAGCCCTCCCCTCATCTTGATGGACATCCCCAACTCCCCAAAAGCTAGGTCCAGCCGGCCCTAATCCCAAGGCAGCCCCCCCACTCTTTCACCTACATAAACAACCTAGTACCTCATTAAAGAGGGCACACAAACCTAGGACTCTACACATAAACCCAAACTCCCTAAAACTCAGCCCCTAGCCCGACCCCAACAAACTACCACCCGCCGCCCAACTCCTGCCAACCACTAACTCTGACCACCCCCAAAGCCACCTGACCACCTTCGCCGACCTTTCCCCCACCTGCCACCACCGCCACCCGCCGCCTAGCCGCAGGCAGCACCCCCCCAGCAGCCCAACACCAACCCGAGCTGCCCCCTCCCGCACGTACAGCCGACCACCCGACCTCCCCGTACTCCGCCACCACTGCACCGCCGACCGCCCAACTCAGCCACACTCCTCCCCGGCCAACCCCCTTCCTCCCCGCCAAGCCTCGCCGCAGGTCGACGCCACAGCCACCCACAATCGCCCCCGCAGCGCCGGTTGTCCCTGAACCGCTGCTGCTGTGCCGACCGCCCCGAGCTTCGCCGGAGCTCCGTCCGGCCACCCCCGCCGGCGAAGGTCCGTCACCGTGACCCCCTCGACCTGAGCTACTATACGGTACATTATTTTATGTATAATTGTTAGTATTTATGCATGTATATTAGGTTGCAAGGTTTGGATATATAGATCCTGTATTTCTTCGTATTTAATACGTATTTTCTGAATTATATAAATACCCTGTATATATATAAATACCTGCTGTATTCCTTGTATACTATGTATAAATATCAATAAAAATAAACATATGTTACACTAATAATAATACTAATATTATTTATAAATACCAATTTTGTATTTATGTGTAAATGTATATATAAATACATAGAAGTATGTATATATATTGTATTACAAAAATAGTAAGTATTTAATATAAATATTAATAAAATTAGTTTCCGTGATTTAATATTATATATAATATAATACTATTTTCTTAGTATATTTTCGTATTAATACTTATACATATGTAGCATGTACGTATGTATGTATGTATGTATGTATGTACATTTTAAAAATATGTAGAATATTAAATATATAGTATTTATTGTGTTAAATACATTTTCTGGAAATTAATTATATTATATGTATAATATTATATATTAAATACTTATACGTATTAACCCTCTAGTGTGTATATGTATAAATATATATATATATATATAAATATATATATAGATACCTACATGTATGTGTATATATTTTTTATACCCTTCATTATGTTGTATATATTAATTTATGTACATGATTTCTATCTAAATATATGTATATGTATAAATATATGAATTTATGTTATTACCAATTATGTATACATATTTACTGTGTGTATTATTAGTATATACTAATTAATACATAAGTACTATTTTTGTACTATTAAACGAATATATTATTTTAATATAATTAAATATGATTTAGTGTATATGTATATACTTGTATTAGCTATATATATACAGTCCCGACCCTATGTCAGCGGTAGATACAAGCAGTGTGTCTTAGTCGTGCTATTGTAGCGACTAATTTGGTCATTACTATATCCTATATAGGATTGCTGGACAGTACCGTCGAGGCATCAGGAGCAGGACTTTGGATTTTGCAGCTACCCGGGACAGGCAAGTATACCTTGCTGATTTACTACTTAAAAATTAAATGATGAATGTTGCAAATATACATAAACTGTGTGCGTCCGAGATTGACTCGGGTGCAGTCGACAATGCGTCGATGAGTAGTGTACTAGACCTAGTTGCTAGCTGACTCACCTTCGACTGTGAGGATATTTTGATATCTTCCTAGACCATGGTACTATACACGTATCGCGATGGTACATTCATATTGGGATGCGGGTCCGCGTACCCGATTCGCTATCAGTACGTACGACATGCATCACGGACTAGCATGTATTCTAGAGTAATATAGTTAATTGAGACTTGACATCTAGATACGGTACACTCAAGTCGTGCATTCGACTTGCGTATCTATATTGGGCGGGAAGGACAACTGATAAACGTATGGGATACACCCATCGGACTCCGTGGTATCCAGAGGAACCACAGACCCGGTGACTCCCTATATTCAGACACCGCGCTCTTTGGAGTGTTACGGACGTATATACATTGCAGATACCATGTCCCTTAGAGTGTGGACGATATATATATACAGATACCTCATTCTTCGGAATGATGGACGTTGCATATACCACACTCTAGAGGACGTTGGACGTTATGCCTATACCTACCTATACGTTCCGAGGTTGTCCTTACATTGCATTCACTTAGATGGTTAGCACACCCCTCTTTACTTTTATTCAGTACTATATCTGGCATGCATATTGTATCTTGTTACGTCCCTCTGAGGACCTGGTTATCTTTCAGATCTGGACGAGCCCTTTTATCCCACAGTATATGGGCCAGGTGTGGAGACGAGGTTTGCTCTTGACGAGGAGCTAGAGGTCCTTCCATCAAAGTACCTCTGATCTGATTGGTAGGCCTATCGCCTATGACTGGAGCTCCTTACCTAGTTAGCAGTTATTCCAGTCACTCTTTTTTTCAGTACTTTATTTTCGGACTATCAGTACTTTATCTCCAATATTTGTAGTGGGTTTGTTCCCACCAGACATATTTCAGTTGTATTATGTCATTCGACTATGTCCTTATATTCCAGTCTTTCATTTCAGTATTTACTTGTTGTTTGTGAATGAGATTAGACACTGCCTGTTGTTTATATTAGACTTGTTAGATTTAGGACAGCGTAGCATGCTTCACCAGGATCCATTAAATTAGGATATCATCGGAGACGTGTCAGCTGGCCAATGCCACGTGGCCTGGTTCGATATATTTTGGGACTGGGGCGTGACAACAACTTGAGGACTCAGGCAAGATAACTTGCCATATTTACTGTCTAATTTAAATTATGCATATGTTATATTATATTCTTGTTGCTTTTACTTTATATAACTGTGCGCGTCCGAGATTTCACTCGGGTACAGTCGACGGATACGTCGATAATTAGTGTACTTGACCTAGTCATTAGCAGACTCACCCCATTTGAGGATACTCTGTTATCTTCTGAGACCTGACACTCTTACATGTTTTACTGAGACATATTCATATTGGGATGCGGGTTTGCGTACTCGACTAGCTATCGGTGTGTGTGACCTACATCACGGTTAGTACGTAATTTAGGATTATTTATATTGGTAGAGACTTGGCATATAGATACGTGGTATGCACGTCGAGTATTCGACTTGCGTATCTACATTGGGCGGGGAGGACATTAGTAGGCGTATGGGATACACCCATTGGAGTTCATAGTATCCGGAGGAGCCACGGATCCAATGACTCCATTTATACTGCTGCCACGTTCTTCGAAGAATATGGATGATATACTGTACTGCTACCACATTCTTCGGAGTGATGTGGACGATATACTGTACTGCTGCCATGCTTTTCAGGGTGTTGGACGTTATGCCTATGCCTACCCATACGTACCAAATTTGTCTTCATATTGTATTCACTTAGATGGTTAGCACACCCTTTATTGTATTTATTTTATTCAGTATTTATATATGGCATGCTTCTATGTATCATGTTACGTCCCTCTGAGGACCTGGTACCTTTCTAGATTTGGATGAGGCGTATTAACCCACAATGTACGGCTTAGGACAGAAGATGAGGTTCGCTACTGCAGAGGAGCTAGAGGTACTACCGTCAGAGTTTCCGTGATCACTTGGTAGGCCTTCTGCCTAGGATTGGGAGCATCATTATCTAGTCAACCGATGCCCTAGTCATTATCTTTTACCTATCATTTCAGTATTTTATTTCGTCATAGTAGTGGGTTTGTTCCCAGCAGACATTAGTGGTTGTACTATGATATCTTGAGACTAGTATTTATCTTCCAGCAGTTTATTTAGTACTTTTTGCTATTTATATTGTGGATGAGATTAGTTTACCTGTTGTTAACTGATATTGGACATGTTAGTATTCTAGGACAGCGTAGCACTCTTCGCTAGGATCCATTAAATTGGAATATCCTCGGAGACGTGACAGCTGTTTATTGCCACGTGACCTGGTCCCATGTACTTTTGGGACTGAGGCGTGACAGTCTATCTAAATAATTGTATCCTGCTTGATTCATGTGCTTCCTAATAGTTTCTTGAGCATAGCCTTCTCTTAGAATATAGGAATCCCTGTTATTAGGATGATAATTAGGTTAGCATACCTACTAAGAATACAACTAGAGTATTGACATATCACTAAGTTTAGAATATCTAGTAAACCCTAGCATTCTTTATCTATATATTGGTTTACCATTACAACTTGATATATTTATGTAGACTTGAGAGTAGTGTAGACACTACTAGAGTTAATTAGAAATTTAACCATATTGTTTGACTCTAGTATTGAGGGGCCACTAGAAATCCAAGGTTGAATATTAGGACCAAACCTAACTTTTATAGTGAGATAGTATTATAGAACTATACATTTAAGATTCTTATCTTGATATTAGTAGACGGTACCCTAGGAAGCCAAGAGGAATAAAATAATATTTTCCTAGATCATACCTTGAACACAGAGTTTAGCATACCACCCTTCCCTTAGACAACCATGATATTATCTAGAGCCTTTCTATTTAAATTCAAATCTTGTTCCTCTGAAAACATAGCGCTCGCTATTTGTGTGATGACTAATTATGTTCTTTTTTTCTTTCAACTCGTGCCACCTAACCCTTCCATTCTTAATATTAACTCTTTTGTTCTATGAGCACTAAGATTAGGACTTAAGGCGAACAATACCTTTATAATATAATAAGATACCCTAATAAGTACCAAGACCTTTTTCTCGTAAACCTTAACAGGAGTTCCTACTGTGTCCTTAAGGCATTACAATATTAGTTAATTATTTTAAGTTGGGTAGTATGCCTCACAACATAGTATCACATAGCCGCTTGACCCATTGATAAAGTATAACTAAATGACACCAACTATAGACCTGCATAGGAAGATAGTATTTATTTAGACTGTAGAACTTAGAGGTCCATACCCCTATTTGGTCGACTAACAACTTAGACAAGGAGTTAGTATGACATCTATAGAGAATGTAGAGTCTTATCTTCTTTGTAAACTTAAATTATTTTGTAATTTCTTTCATCATAAATCTAGCGTACTTATATTTTCTGTACTACCTTGACTTATGCCGCTATTATAGCCAAGTTTTGCAAGCTTACTCTTTTATCGAGCTTGATCATGATATATGTATTAGTGGATATACACACTAAAATATTTCAGAATCAGTGTATTACGGTCTGATAAACCATAGTGCATTGGTTCGCCCCTCGCATAACTACTTACGTGGATTGAGATAAAATTGACTTAGCTTCTTAGAAGAATATACTTGCCCTCTAGACATGTCTGAGCGTATCGTATCGGTTACATAACTGTACTGATACGAGCATGCAAATAAGAAATTACCAAATAAGATTTTAATCCATAACTGCCTTGACAATTTTCATTTGAATTCTTTAAATGCCTTGATCCCCATACTTCTATTCTATTACCTCTCCCTTGAACTCTTTATCATTGTTTTTCGTCTTCCCTTATTTCGGAAAGATGAAACCTAATGCTTGGTATAAGTTTGATACACAGAGAGTACTAGATATACCCTATAGGCTAATCACATGACTTGGTGACTCTCTTTTATAATTGATTGAGGGCATATCATATATGATATATTTGTGTGTTAGAAACTTTGAGGATTGAATAACACGATTAAATAATTTGAGGAACTGTTTTTCTAGATGTATAGCCTTAGGTGATAGATGGGTAAATTTAAAGTTGGGTAGATTATAAACCCTTTCACCAAAAATTAGGCCTTCTTGGCTTAGATAGAGAAACTAGGGCTAGTTTGAATTCCATTTAGAGATATAATATTTCACTTTATTTAATTTTACAACATTTGTATCACTTAGCGCACCTTACCGTTGCTTCGATAATTGGAGCACTACACTAGCCATTGCCTACCTATAAATTTTATACTCTTACCCTAGACATGACCGCCTTCTATTCTAACCTTGGTATAACTTATAATTATGCTCTCTTGTGCTACATTTTAGTCATACAACATTCGTCGCAGACGTTTACATTTAATTTTAAATAAAATTAACTTTGTATCCTTGTGCGTTCCAATCGAAATTGGAGACACAATCTTGACCGTTTTGTGCAGTCCAAATTTATGATAAAATTCTACTCTGAGCCCTCTATGTCCATGACACTTGTGTCCCACCTAATTTTATCCCCATGTACTTCTAATTAATTCCAGAACACCTTGCACATTAATTTTATTTAATTTAATCCAATTTCTATCTTGGTGCAATTTTCTATTTGTTGGGCACTTTTATGCAAAAATGTATTGAGGTGTCCACACCATTGGACAATGCATGAAGAAACCCATTTTTCGTTCATATGAATTTTCCCTATAATTTTCGGAATGTGCAACGCACAACATCACCCCCTCATTTAAACCTAGCCTTGCATTCTAAATAATACAAATTATAGCCCTCCAGATATCCCCATGACAATTGGAAAATTATGGAGGTTAGGATGGAGGAAGGTACAAAATAAGCTGCAAATCTCTATCTTATACCATCCTTGACTTTCTATCATAGCTTAGTTTTAATTTCGAGGATGAAATTTTTATAAGTTGGATAGAATATAAAATCGATAATTTTTAAAAAATTATATTAATTATTTAATTAATTTATAATAATTATTAGCTAATTAGAAGAAATATAATTTATTGGATTTTTAATTCCAGGTATTTATGCAATAGAGTATTTATGGAGCAATTATTATTTTCCCTAATTTATCCCATGTAGGAGACCATGTGGACAGTTGATAGATTAAGTGTATGCTCTAAAATAAAATTTTAGAATTATATATATATATATATATATATATATATATATATATATATATATATATATATATATATATATAGAGTATATTAAATAATGAAAATAGAAATAGAAAAGAAAGAAAGAGAATAAAAGAAAAAGAAAGAATAAGAGAAAAAGAAAGAAAAAAATTTAGAATAAACAAAACCCTACCCTACCCGTTAGCAACCTAACCCTCTACCCGCAAAGCCTAACAAAAGCAGCAGCAACAAACTCATAATTCCCCCCCGCGCAGATTCTTCCCCGACCCCCGCTACATATATATATATATATATATATATATATATATATATATATATATATATATACCATATCAGAAAACCCCTAACCATAAACCTACTCTAACCATCTCGCCCCCAACCTGAACGTCGCCCGCCCCCGACCACCAGAGCCGCCGCCGCCGTCGCACAGCAAGCCGTCGGAGCCGTTCACCACGTCGTCGTTCGCGCGCACACTCGCGACAACAAGTACACGGCAGCGAAGCTGTGTTCACGCCTTATTTTTTGCCACCTCGCTCGACCAAACTCAACCCCGACTTCACCGGTATGATCCCCACATATCCCTCTCTAAATCACGTAATTTAGTTTCCATCATGGAGCGTTAAAAACTAGGTATAAATTGACACCAACTTTAGAAAAAACTACGACTTTTATGCTGCAGAAATCTGCTGCGATGACCCATGTTCAAGGACTCGTATCTCCTACCACAAAGATCCGAATTTAGTTTTTCTTTTTGCTATAAAAAACCACCTGACCGAGATCATTCCTTGTTAATTATATTATTTTATTGTATGCTAGAATCGAAAATAAATTAGGTTTAAAATTCAGAAAAACTTATTTTTGAAATATTAAAATTTGTGATACGGAGCTCGTTCCGCCAAACGGGACTGCCCCGTCGTGCACCAAGTGCACCGAAAGGTGCGCATGGTATACCCAGATGTGTGAGCTTTCGCAAAAATTGATTTGGACGCGTGTGCGCATCGAAATTAGCCCGTGTCTGTAAGAAATCCCCGTATCGCAAGTTTTGCAAAAACCTGTGCTATTTAGTGTACGTTCGTTATAATACGACGAAACTTGCATCATTGGACTCGAGGTATCGCGCTGGTCCTGTGACCCAATTTTTATGCAATTCTGAGACAGTTGACCAAGTTGCCCATTGGCGGGCCTCACGGTTGACTTTTTGGGCAAATTTGTGTTTGGCTCACCGGAATCCAAAATTGGACGTACCGTTGAGTTCGTATTGACATTTAGAATTTGTTTAACCTATAATTTTGTCTCAGTTAGAGACCTTTATCTCTGGCACGCTTTTCCGGTGCAAAGTGGCCCACATGTGGAGTCCGCTTTGACCCAAAATTACCGTTTTGCCCCTGTGTCCAAATTGGATGAAAGGGTAGTATTTTCTAGCTATCTCGCTTATTCTGGGAACGTTGGTGATGTTCATTTCAGTATCCGGAGATGTTTATTCTGAGGTCGTAGTTTCTAACTCTTGGTGTTTGACATATGGACGTTACATTTTGCAGCTCTCTTGCCAGGTAAGTATACCTTGCCAAATTATTTACAGTACTTTCTATGCTATTTATATTTCTGTATTTTTATTGCATTTCTGTATATTCATTGCATGTGTAGTTCCTTTCAGTCATTACTATATATTAGATATGTTGACACACACATGACACTTAGTATCATGAGAGGACAATCAGTAGGCGTATGGGCTTTAACCACTCTGGTAAACGGTAGTATCTAGTATGCACTATGGTAGTCGTATACGATGGTCGCTACCCCCGCGGTAGGTCGGCTGATGGAGTCACGATGGTCGGTACCCCCGCGGTATGACGGCTGATGATGTTCTAGACGTACGTGTGAGTTGTGAGATTTAGATCGAGTAGCCTACCCTTGTCCATACGTTAAAAAGTTGTCCTCATTTGTATTCATATAGATTATCTTGTACAGCGTACTTATATATTTTCAAACATTATGCATGTTTACTGTATTCAATTGGCTTGCTTCTATGTATCTTGTTACGTCCCTCTGAGGACCTGGTCCCTTGCCAGGTGTAGACGACCATGAGTATCCGCAGGAGTACGAACCCGGACCTGACGCTTTACTTTCTGCCGATTAGACCTTACCCCCCGAGCATCATTGATTATCTTTAGCGACGGATCCTTTAGCTGACACTTTTATGTCATCGCCTTATTTTATATTAGTGATTTTACTTTTCTCTCCCATTTTAGTTTGGATATAGTCATTGGTAGTGGATTTGTCTCTACCCGACTATCATTGTTGGATTATTCAGACTCTTTATTCTAGTTTAGTTATACTCTTTTTTATAACTTATTGTGCGGATGAGATTAGTATTTCTGTGACTTGTGACTATATAGATACCACATGTGGGTTTATATTCATATTACAACGTACGTATGTATTTTGGTATCCATATATTGGAGTTTCCATATACATACGGCTGGCATACTTATGTGTTCCTAGTCCTACGTATTTTAGGACTGTGGCGTGTTATATTTTTGTGGTGGCCCATGCAGGTCGAGAGCATATTGTCTCGGTTACGTTACTGTACCGAGCAAGCCTGCACCTAGGATTAGAGTATAGGATCTCATCCATAATTGACTATGACTCATCTTCCTTCCAATCTGTCTATCTAAATAATTGTATCATGCTTGATTCATGTACTTTCTAATAGTTTCTTGAGCATAGCCTTCTCTTAGAATATAGGAATCCCTGTTATTAGGATGATAATTAGGTTAACACACCTACTGAGAATACAACTAGAGTATTGACACATCACTAAGTTTAGAATATCTAGTGAACCCTAGCGTTCCTTATCTATAGATTGGTTTACCATTACCCCTCGATGTATTTATGTAGACTTGAGAGTAGTGTAGACACTACTATAGTTAATTAGAAATTTAACCATATTGTTTGACTCTAGTATTGAGGGGCCACTAGAAATCCAAGGTTGAATATTAGGACTAAACCTAACTTTTATAGTGAGATAGTATTATAGAACTATACATTTAAGATTCTTGTCTTGATATTAGCAGACGGTACCCTAGGAAGCCAAGAGGAATAAAATAACATTTTCCTAAATTATACCTTGAACACAGAGTTTAGCATACCACCCATCCCTTAGACAACCATGATATTATCTAGAGCCTTTCTATTTAAATTCAAATCTTGTTCCTCTGAAAACTTAACGCTCGCTATTTGTGCGACGACTAATTATGTTCTTCTTTTCTTTCAACTCGTGCCACCTAACCCTTCCAATCTTAATATTAACTCTTTTGTTCTATGAGCACTAAGACTAAGACTTAAGACGAACAATACCTTTATAATGTAATAGGATACCCTAATAAGTACCAAGACCTTTTTTCGTAAACCTTAACCGGAGTTCCTACTATATCCTTAAGGCGGTACAATATTATTTAATTCTTTTAAGTTGGGTAGTATGCCTCACAACATAGTATCACATAGCCTCTTAACCCATTGATAAAGTATAACTGAATGACACCAACTGTAGACTTGCATAGGAAGATAGTATTTATTTAGACTGTAGAACTTAGAGGCCCATACCCCTATTTGGTCGACTAGCAACTTAGACAAGGAGTTAGTATGACAATTGTAGAGATTGTAGAGTCTTATCTTCTTTGTAAACTTGAATTATTTTGTAATTTCTCTCATCATAAATCTAGCGTACTTATATTTTCTGTACTACCTTGACTTATGCCGCTATTATAGCCTAGTTTTGCAAGCTTACTCTTTTATCGAGCTTGATCATGTTATATGTATTATTAGGAATACACACTAATATATTTCAGAATCAGTATATTACGGTCTGATCAACCATAGTGCATTGGTTCGCCCCTCGCATAACTACTTACGTGGATTTAGATAAAATTGATTTAGCTTCTTAGACGAATGTACTTGCCCTCTAGACATGTCTGAGCGTATCGTATCGGTTACATAACTGTACTGATACGAGCAAGCAAATAAGAAATTACCAAATAAGATTTTAATCCATAACTACCTTGACAATTTCTATTTGAATTCTTTAAACGCCTTGATCCCCATACTTCTATTTTATTACCTCCCCCTTCAACTCATTATCATTGTTTTCCATCTTTCCTTATTTTGGAAAGACGAAACCTCATGCTTGGTATAAGTTTGATACATAGAGAGTTCTAGATATACCCCATAGGCTAATCAAATAACTTGGTGACTCTCTTTTATAATTGATTAAGGGCATATCATATATGATATATTTGTGTGTTAGAAACTTTGAGGATTGAATAATACGATTAAATAATTTGAGGAATAGTTTTTCTAGATGTATAGCCTTAGGTGATAGATGGGTAAATTTGAAGTTGGGTAGATTATAAACCCCCTCACCAAAAATTAGGCCTTCTTGGCTTAGATAGAGAAACTAGGGCTAGTTTGAATTCCATTTAGAGATAGAATATTTCACTTTATTTAATTTTACGACATTTGTATCACTTAGCGCAGCTTACCGTTGCTTCGATAATTGGAGCACTACACTAGCCTTTGCCTACCTATAAATTTTATACTCTTACCCTAGACATGACCGCCTTCTATTCTGACCTTGGTATAACTTATAATTATGCTCTCTTGTGCTATATTTTAGTCGTACAACATTCATCGCAGACGTTTACATTTAATTTTAAATAAAATTAACTTTGTATCCTTGTGCGTTCCAATTGAAATTGGAGACACAATCTTGACCATTTTGTGCAGTCCAAATTTATGATAAAATTCTACTCTGACCCCTCTATGTCCATGATACTTGTGTCCCACCTAATTTTATCCCCATGTACTTCTAATTAATTCTAAAACACCTTGCACATTAGTTTTAATTAATTTAACCCAATTTCTATCTTGGTGCAATTTTCTATTTGTTGGGCGCTTTTATGCAAAAATGCATTGAGGTGTCCACACCATTGGACAATGCATGAAGAAACCCATTTTTCGTTCATATGAATTTTCTTCAAAATTTTGGGAATGTGCAACGCACAACATCGCCCCCTCATTTAAACCTAGCCTTGAATTTTAAATAATACAAATTATAGCTCTCCAGTCATCCCCATGACAATTAAAAAATCATGGATGTTAGGATGGAGGAAGGTACAAAATAAGCTACAAATCTCTATCTTATGCAATCCTTGACTTTCTATCGTGGCTTAGTTTTAATTTCGAGGACAAAATTTTATAAGTTGGGTAGAATGTAAAATCCCTAATTTTTAAAAAATTGTATTAATTATTTAATTGATTTATAGTAATTATTAGCTAATTAGAAAAAATATAATTTATTAGATTTTTAATTCCAAGTATTTATGCAATAAAGGATTTATGGAGCAATTATTATTTTCCCTAATTTATCCCATGTAGGAGACCTTGTGGACAGTTGATAGATTAAGTGTATGCTTTCAAATAAATTTCTAGAATTATTTATATATATATATATATATATATATATATATATATATATATATATATATATAGTTTATTAAATAATGAAAATAGAAAAGAAAGAATGAGAATAAAAGAAAAAGAAAGAAAAATAATTAGAATAAACAAAACCCTACCCTACCCGTTAGCAACCTAACCCGCTACCCGCAAAGCCAAACAAAAGCAGCAGCAGCAGACCCATAATTCCCCCCGTGCGGATTCTTTCCCGACCCCCGCTACACATATATATACCATATTAGAAAACCCCTAACTCTAACCCTACTCTAACCATCTCGCCCCCGACCTGAGCGCTGCGCCGCCACCGACCACCAAAGTCGCCGCCGCCACCGCGCAGCAAGCCGCCGGAGCCGTTCACCACGTCGCCGTTCGCGCGCACACCCACGACAACAAGTACACGGCAACGAAGCTGTGTTCACGCCTTGTTTCCCGCCTCCTCGCTCGACCAAACTCGACCCCGACTTCACCGGTATGATCCCCACATATCCCGCTCTAAATCACATAATTTATTTTCTATCGTGCAGCGTTAAAAATTATGTATAAATCGACGCCAACTTTAGGAAAAATCACGACTTTTACGCTGCAGAAATCTGCTACGATGACCCATGTTCAAGGACTCGTATCTCCCACCATAGAGATCCGAATTTAGTTTTTCTTTTTGCTATGAAAAGACCAACTGACCGAGATCATTCCTGTCAATTACATTATTTTATTGTGTGCTAGAATCGAAAATAAATTAGGTTAAAAATTCAGAAAAACTTAATTTTGAAATATTAAACTTTGTGATACAGAGCTCGCCCCACCAAATGGGACCGTTCCGTCGTGTACCAAGTGCACTGAAAGGTGCACATGGTATACCCAGATGTGCGGGCTTTCACGAAAATTGATTTGGAAGCGTGTGTGCGTCGAAATCAGCCTGTGTCCGTAAAAAATCCCCACGCCATTTAGTGTACGCTCATCAGAATTTGATGAAACTTGCGTCATTGGACTCGTGGTATCGTGCTGGTCCTGTGACCCAATACGTAATTCTGAGACAGTTGACCAAGTCGCCCATTGGCGGGCCCTACGGTTGACTTTTTGGGCAAACTTATGTTCGGCTCACCAAAATCCAAAATTGGACGTACCGTTGAGTTCGTATTGACATTTAGAATTTGTTTGACCTATAATTTTGTCCCATTTAGAGACCCTTATCTCTGGCACACTTTTCGGTATAAGGTGGCCCACATGTGGAGCCCGCTTTGACCAAAATTACCGTTTTGCCCCTATGTCCAAATTGGACTAAAGGGTAGTGTTTTCTAGCTATCTCGCTTATTCTGGGAACGTTGGTGATGTTCATTTTAGAATTCAGAGACATTCATTCTGAGGCCGTAGTTTATGACTCTTGGTGTTTGACATCTGGACGTTACATTTTGCAGCTCTCTTGCCAGGCATGTATACTTTGCCAAATTATTTATATTACTTTGCATGCTATTTATATTTCTGTATATTCTTTATATTTCTGTATATTCATTGCATGTGTAGTTTCTTTCAGTCATTACTATATATTAGATATATTGACATACACATAACACTTAATATCATGAGAGGATAATAAGTAGGCGTATGGGCTTTAACCACTCTGGTAAACCGTAGTATCTAGTACGCACTATGGTAGTCGTGTCCGATGGTCGCTACCCCCACGGTAGGTCGGCTGATGGAGTTACGATGGTCGCTACCCCCGCGGTATGACGGCTGATGATGTTCTAGACGTGTGTGTGAGTTGTGAGATTTAGATCGAGTAGCCTACCCTTGCCCATACGTCAAAAAGTTGTCCTCATTTGTATTCATATAGATTGTCTTGTACAGCGTACTTATATATTTTTAAACATTATGCATGTTTATTGTATTCAATTGGCTTGCTTCTATGTATCTTGTTACATCCCTCTGAGGACCTGGTCCCTTTCCAGGTATAGACGACCATGAGTATCCACAGGAGTACGGACCCGGACCTGACGCTTTACTTTCTGCCGAGGAGACCTCACCCACTGAGCATCATTGATTATCTCTAGCGACGGATCCTTTAGCTGACACTTTTATGTCATCGCCTTATTTTATATTGGTGATTTTAGTCTTCTCTCTCATTTTAGTTTGGATATAGTCATTGGTAGTGGATTTGTCTCCACCCGACTATCATTGTTGGATTATTCAGACTCTTTATTTTAGTTTAGTTATACTCTTTTCTATGACTTATTGTGCGCATGAGATTTGTATTTCTATGACTTGTGACTATATAGATACCACATGTGGGTTTATATTTATATTACATCGTACGTATGTATTATGGTATCCATATATTGGAGTTGACATATATATACGGCTGGCATGCTTACGTGTTCCTAGTCCTACGTATTTTGGGACTGGTGCGTGACACAGACTCTTTTGACGGTGATGGTGTAGTGCTAAAAACTCGAGGAACAAACACCATCCCGCCAAAGCTCGAGGAGTCCCCATATGATTCCTCTTAGGCCGGCACGATCCCAGTGCCCTGGTGATCGTCCGAAGAATACACAATATCTCGTGCATGAGTTATCCACGACCATGCAATTCTTGTGTCTTCCAGATTCATGACATGACATGATTCAATCTTGATTCACTTAGCCATTGGATGATGCGTAGTCTCTTGGGCGAAGATAGGTGTAGTGTCACGACCCGCACCCGGTTTAGGGGCACGAGAGCGTGGGTACGTCCAGCCTACGCCGCAACATCGACGGTAGAACGCTGTCTAGGTCAAGTACTATCTAAACAATCTCACGCTAGTATCCAACTCCATAAGGAGACGTGGATAACATAAAATAAATCTAGAAATACTCAATCACAACTACAGCACGATAGGAAAATGAAGAAATAAAAGAATACAACACAAGTCTAATGACACAATAATCATACCTGCAATCATTACTTCCAATCCCCAAGTATGTCAGAGCCAGTCTACTAAGGTCACAGTCTGGAAAAATATTTCCAGTCAGGAAGGAGCAAAGTACATCTCTAAATAGCAGTTCTATATGACATAAGCTATGTAGCAGTTCTAGATGAAAACATACCAGATGCATGTATAGGTACGAGAAATGTACAATGAAAGAAATACTGGAAAATACTGTAAGTAAATGCAGGAAAAGAAGCAATATGTCAATGAGCAAGAGTTCTATGACTAAGTGTGTGAATACTAGCTTCAACATGTGATCGGCTTGGGAACTTGATCAGGCTGGTTACATGTGATTAGCTATGGTTCATATAAAGTCAGGCTAACCGTTGGTTAGCTATGGTGCATGTAGAGATCAGGCTAATCACACGTAACAGCTATGGAGCATATAAATGGTCAGGCCGCACCCGACGTGAGATGTGGGGTGAGCTATGGTGCATATAAAGTTGGGTATGATCACATATCTACACTAAAGTACTCCCCAAACCCCCGACTGGTATAATAGATCCAATCATGGTACGCTATGGCACAGGATTCCCTAGGAAGGTAGCAAATCTCCCCGGGAATTAGTGTCTGTACATGCACAAGATATCAAGGAAACAAGTCTCGTACAAGCTACACCATGAATAAGGAATAATATCTCATGACGAGATCCGTGTATACCAATCCGTGTAACCATCGTGTCAAGATCATGGATATTTACACTAGTTACAGTGAACATAGGAGATATCATAAATTAGAAACTAATCAGAGAATGTACTCGCCTTGGGTCCTTAGCTGGTGAATATACCGAGGTCCTGTCCCAGAGTATCGTCTGGAGGAACCAACAGTCCTAAAATATATCAAATACAATATTTGCATCAGGTGCTACACTAACACATCACAAATACATGAACTCAGGGCTCTGCCAGGTATGGCACTAGTCAACTAGGGTCATCTAGTAGGGATACGTAGATAATACACATTACACTTATTAATACTTACAATATTTATACATGCACCAGTTTAAATGTATTTACAATATATATTTGATTTATACTAGTTGAACATTATATATGTATACTCATACATATGCTAAAATACATTTTAAAATATATATATATATGTGTATTGTCAATGTTTATTATTATTATTAAAATATATACTAATACTAGTACATCACATTAAATACATATACAATACATTAATTGTATGTACAAGATATATATATATATATATATATACATTTATACCAATATACATTTATTTATATTTAAATACTGAAACATACATTAATACTTAGTATACCAATAAAACGTATATAATATATATATAAATGTCTATTAGTAATTTACAAAAATACGTATTTGTGTATATACACTAATAGATGTATATACATATATACTTTTTATACCAAAATACATATTTGTATATTTATCAAAAAATAATACATAACTAATTTACACATAATAAATAACTAATTTCATACAATAAAACAATAAAACTAATTATGTTGTATTTACCAAACTAGTTACATGAATTTACTAAGCTAATTATATGAATTTACCAGACTAGTACATATTAATAAAATCAAATTATATAAAATAACCAATTTACATATTAATATAACTAATTATATTAATATAACCAAAGTACATAAACTAATTACATTAATTAAACTAATTTTATAAAATAACTAATTATATATACTAAACTGATTAATTAATAATTTAATTAAACTAATTGATTACTAATTAACCACTGATTAATAATTAACTAAACTAATTTAATTAATTAATTAACTAACTAATCATATTAATTAATTAATTAACTAATCTCATTTAATTAACTAATACACTAACTAATTAAATATTAATTATAACTAATTATATATTACTAACTATAGATAGAAACAGAAAGGGGAAAGAGGGAAAGGAGAGAGGGGCTTACGAGGCTTCTCCGGTCGTCGGCGCGGGGTTCGCCGGGGTCGGCGCTCGTCTCGGCGGCGGCTGTTCTCGGCGGAGTCTGGTTGAGGAGGCGGCGCTCGGCGTTCGAGGAGGCGGCTGCGTCTGGTCGAGGAGCGGCGGCGGAACTCGACGCTGCTCGACGCGGGGTGTGTCTGAATCTACGGCGGGCAGATCGAGGAGGCGGTCGGCGGGATCTCGACGACGCGGCGCTCTGTCGATCGACGGATCTGAGGAGATCCGAGGCGGATCTCCGAGCTCGACGCGGGGCGACAGGGCGGCGACGGCGGCTTCGTTCCAGCGGCGGCCACCGGCTTCAGCGGCGACGACGACGACGATGGCTCCGGGCGGCGGCTTCGAGTCTAGGGTTAGGGTCAGGTTCTGGATGTGTCGGTGTCTGGGTACGTGTCCGGGATGGACACGAGGGTTTGTTGTGGGGGACGTGTCCGGGGCTGGACACGGGGACTCGATGCACAGTGGACGTGTCCGGGTGTGGACACGGGAATCTGATGTAGTACTGTACAGAGGTGGATGTGTCCAGATGGTGTCGGACACAAAATCGGTTATAATGTTGTAACTGGACACAGAAAATGAATGGATACGGTGGGACACCCGGGGTCGGACCCGAGGCCAACACGGCTGACACGGTGATGCTGGACACACGGACACGAGCACACAAAAAAAAATGGTGGTGGCTTTGGCTTGTGGGAATTTGTGAAGGCTAGCTAGGGTTTCTAGAGAGTTGTGATGAGGTACTTAAATAGGGAGAAAGGGTGTGGGATAAAGGGTTGCGGGTTGGCCCAATAATGAATGGCCCAGAATTAATTATAAAAAGGGGCTTCTCATGTGGGAAAAATGAGGGTGTGCTGGCTAGTTAATAGGAACGGCAACTTGAAAAAAATAAAAATAAAAATAAAGATTATAATTTCAGAAAATGTTTTTAGGAAAGCTAGCTAATTTCCAATTAGCTACTAATTAATACATTTTGCAAAGTCCTAGAAAGCATGACATTTATTTATTTACTATCCCAATAAATAAAAATTTATTTTATTTTATGAACTAGTCCTTTAAATAACTATTTAGTTAAAACAATAATTTTATGATTCAAGCCAATAAATATTTGAAACTAGAAATATATATATTATTTATTTATTTATTTTGTAATACATCGTCATTTAGGAAAAAATGATTTTTATAAAGATTTTTAAATTACCTTCTAAAATCAAACATCGTTCAAAATTAATTAAAAATTTTCAAGGAGAAATATTTTATAAAACTTGATATTTTAAAATAAATTAAAATCTAATTATTTTGGAAATTGGAAATCGGAGGTTACAAGTCTATCCACCTTAGAAAAATTTCGTCCTCGAAATTTTAGGGATGACTAGGATAGAAAAATTTGTTGTTCATAATGATGAATATTTTCCAAACAGAAGGAAACATGAAGAAAAAGAAAATATGGTTTAAGACAGGAATAACTTGAAGGAATCATGGCTCGGCCTTGAATCCTCTAGAAAGTTTAGGTTTGGGAAGTAGACACGATCATAAAAACAGATAATTTGAATAATGCACGTTACCTTTTCAAAGTAACTAAACTAAGGAAGACCCAGTATAATGAATGATATAGACATGAAAGTTATAGTTAATTCGAAAGATACGGTCGACAATTTGATTTAAGAAACTTAAATACATCCTTCAGAATGTAATCAAGAGACATCTAATCGCCTTTCTTAATTCTAGGAAAAATAGTCTTTACTACCATCTGAAAATAATCCTTCCTTTTTATCCTCGTTCATTTTACTTTTCTCAATCTTGTGATTCATCATTAACTAATATCTATAAAAGTTTCAAATTCCACAAACTTTATTAGATTAGATCTTAGAATTTCTGAATCAAAATTTATTACCTGTCCAAAATCCTTATCATCAAATTCGAGTTTGTTTATCTTAACATCAACTATACCTCGATTATTTTCTTCAATTTCAAATGTTACTGTCATGGTCAAGATTTAATTTAAATCACAACCTCAATATACCATGATCTTCATTTCATTCCATATTTCTTTATCCGTATGTATAATGTTTCTGAATTTTGAACTAATATATTTTTTTCATCCTCTGAATTTATTATCCCAATGTAAAAATTTTACTACTCAAATCCTCGATATTTTTAATTGAATTCCAGTCGTATCATAATCTCCTCAAATTTGAGTAAATAACTAAATACAAAATTTACTATCCAATCCTTTTAATTGAAATCCAATCAATGCATATTTATAAAACTTAAAAATCTGCATCCCAAAATTTAACTTTAAACACTCATCAATCATCTAACTCAAATTCAATTGACGCTTATTCCAATCTAACTCCTCATCCCAAGAATTTAATTTGACACTATTCCATTTACGATTTTATTTCCTGCTTTTTTTTTCCTCAAATACTCAACGATGCGATGCTTCCAGTATCTTCAAGGCAACATTCATACTATATAAAATTTCTATCTTGCAATCAAATAGATAAAATGATAATCTCTCAAATTTCTCAAATTTTTTATTTTTTTTATTTTTTATAATCAATTCAATCATATCAAGACCTCCTTAAAATTAATAAATACTCAAATTTTTGGCTCTGTGAATTTCTTAATTCTCCCTTTAAGTAAATGTTTGTCCTCGAATTTCAATCAACCTCGATTTTCGCAAAAACAATGATTCCATCAACTCTGTTATAACAATCCCCTAAATTCTTTATTTAAATTTTTGCTCATCCATAATTTAATCATCTTGTCCCTTTTTGTCGGTCATACCCTTGTCATAGATCCTTGCTATGGTCAAACCCAAATGATCATGGTTTAAAAATTCTACTTACATCCATGCAATTTAAGAAAATATATAGGTCATGTGTCTTGTCACGGTATTTCAGTCTCTGTTAAGGTGTACTACTAGCTAAGTTCTAACAAGAAAATCACGAATATAAACCACGTTACTAGGGAATCAATCAATCAAAAGACGAAAAAGAACATTAGGAAAGAAAAGAAAGAACCTGCTAACATTTTACTTGCGGTATCTGCTATCAACCACTTAACTCTAGCACATTCACTAACAAATTCCTATTCATGTACACTGGTACCCATATCAACTAATCATATATTAATATTCATATCTCTTATCTACCAAAAATTAATCCTCAAAATAATCGTCAAGGTTTAACTTCCCGATCAACTTAAAATAAAATGCATATACCTCCTCAAAATCAGATACTTCACATCGAAATAAAATTTAATCACTTCTAAAATCTCTGTAGCCTTAACTATGTTTATTGAATCAAATTTAAATCCTCAATATTTTAACAACATAGAATCTCAACTCCTTAAAAATTCTGAAAATTTAAAATTCATTTCCACCTTTTAATTTATAACTCCTCAATGTACATATCAGTGCTCACGGTCTCTGATACTCAAGGTGCACTCAATACCTATATTGTCTAGAACTGTGTACTAAATTTGTACTGCCCGAATCACTTGCACTATTACCTCCAATGATCAAAGTTACCATCAACTGTGTTTTCTTTCATAATTTCAATTTATGTCAACTGGTATATCATCTAATTATCATCACACCGAGTGCTTACTGTTACTAGCACCATTTTCAATAATCCTTGATATAGAATCATCGGCACTCTTGGTATTATATCACTAGCTGCATTAATGGATTATCTCATCAAGCTCATTAGACTCATGATCACCTGTATCCTCTATAACACTCATGTTTCTTTACTCTCATGGGTATGTGTATGGTTCCTCATCTCGATGGTTGTATATGTATTTCCTTCAATCCTTTAAAGCCTATTAAACTAATCCGCGATACGCTTCACAACTTCCATTACTAATCCTGATATTTCTCTACTTATGACATCTCATTAAACCCTTTATACATATACATTTCTTTACTTTTAACATTTCCGATATCAATCATCCAATTGGACATCATGCTCCATAAATCCTTAACACAATTCCCGAATACTTAATCGTTTACATAGATCACTCAATTACATAATTATGATTATCCAGGACGGGTAATTTGCTCTGATACTAACTCTGAGAACTATCACTGATACTCTATACTCTTCTTAACTCTCAGTCTCTAATGACACTACTCCTAGAATCATTGGTACAAGGTACTATACTAAGGGCTAACTCTAGATTAAAGCCTACTGCTCACATGTCCAACTAAGAAACACTTACAACTCACTAGCAACACAGTCAATACTAATACAAGACACAACAAAATTACAAGCCACTAATTATCATACTTAACAAGAAATCCTCAAGGAATAGGAGCTCAAGGACTGAATTGAGGACAGAAGGTATCTTTACTGCTAGTAAAGAAAGAAGCGGTGGAACAAAGTCCTGGAATAACAGAAATAGATAAGTCTTGGGATGATATTTTAAGAACCAATTTAGGATACAACCTGATAATCATACACGTCTGTCTGAAATCATGACACTCAGAATCCTCGCCACGCCAGTAAGCATAGATGCGATAAACGATAGGTTTCGTAACTAAGGTATGCACTCCATAGTCATGTCGTCTAGAATCTTCGCCACGCCAACCGGTATGGCTGCGAAAGACTCTAAGCTTCATAACTATAGTATGTACATCCAAGTCAGGTTCCTACGTTCTCGTCACCACAGCTAATATGGCTGCGATAAATTCTAGGTTCCATAACCAAAGTAGACGTTTTACCTTCCTCACTGTCCTCATCAATATATGTCATCAGATGATACCATAAATCCTAGTCCGTAAAAATTCATCTCAATTTGAAATCAACTCAACAACGATACCAGGAATTAAAGTTAACAACTGGTCAACAAGAATCAAACTCAACAATGATACCAAGATTTTAATTTAAAAACTGCTCAACAAGAATCAAGTTCAGTAACAACAAGCGAGAGCGGGCGGAAACAAGGAAAAGTTAAATTAGAAATTTTAACAAGATTCTCAAGGGGTCGTCCCAGGAATCTCTCAAGAGTTTGTGATTGAGTATCCTCTCTCATCCTAGTATCCTATGTCCTATATTCTATAGCAGGTACGCAGTAGTACAACTAAGACGTCGCACTACCATGACATCGCACAGCTCGCGAAGTCTGACCTGCATGGGCCACCACTAAAACGTGTCACGACCCGCACCCGGTTTAGGGGCACGAGAGCGTGGGTACGTCCAGCCTACGCCGCAGCATCGGCGGTAGAACGCTGTCTAGGTCAAGTACTATCTAAACAATCTCACGCTAGTATCCAACTCCATAAGGAGACGTGGATAACATAAAATAAATCTAGAAATACTCAATCACAACTACAGCACGATAGGAAAATGAAGAAATAAAAGAATACAACACAAGTCTAATGACACAATAATCATACCTGCAATCATTACTTCCAATCCCCAAGTATGTCAGAGCCAGTCTACTAAGGTCACAGTCTGAAAAAATATTTCCAGTCAGGAAGGAGCAAAGTACATCTCTAAATAGCAGTTCTATATGACATAAGCTATGTAGCAGTTCTAGATGGAAACATACCAGATGCATGTATAGGTACGAGAAATGTACAATGAAAGAAATACTGGAAAATACTGTAAGTAAATGCAGGAAAAGAAGCAATATATCAATGAGCAAGAGTTCTATGACTAAGTGTGTGAATACTAGCTTCAACATGTGATCGGCTTGGGAACTTGATCAGGCTGGTTACATGTGATTAGCTATGGTTCATATAAAGTCAGGCTAACCGTTGGTTAGCTATGGTGCATGTAGAGATCAGGCTAATCACACGTAACAGCTATGGAGCATATAAATGGTCAGGCCGCACCCGACGTGAGATGTGGGGTGAGCTATGGTGCATATAAAGTTGGGTATGATCACATATCTACACTAAAGTACTCCCCAAACCCCCGACTGGTATAATAGATCCAATCATGGTACGCTATGGCACAGGATTCCCTAGGAAGGTAGCAAATCTCCCCGGGAATTAGTGTCTGTACATGCACAAGATATCAAGGAAACAAGTCTCGTACAAGCTACACCATGAATAAGGAATAACATCTCATGACGAGATCCGTGTATACCAATCCGTGTAACCATCGTGTCAAGATCATGGATATTTACACTAGTTACAGTGAACATAGGAGATATCATAAATTAGAAACTAATCAGAGAATGTACTCGCCTTGGGTCCTTAGCTGGTGAATATACCGAGGTCCTGTCCCAGAGTATCGTCTGGAGGAACCAACAGTCCTAAAATATATCAAATACAACATTTGCATCAGGTGCTACACTAACACATCACAAATACATAAACTCAGGGCTCTGCCAGGTATGGCACTAGTCAACTAGGGTCATCTAGTAGGGATACGTAGATAATACACATTACACTTATTAATACTTACAATATTTATACATGCACCAGTTTAAATGTATTTACAATATATATTTGATTTATACTAGTTGAACATTATATATGTATACTCATACATATGCTAAAATACATTTTAAAATATATATATATATGTGTATTGTCAATGTTTATTATTATTATTAAAATATATACTAATACTAGTACATCACATTAAATACATATACAATACATTAATTGTATGTACAAGATATATATATATATATATATACATTTATACCAATATACATTTATTTATATTTAAATACTGAAACATACATTAATACTTAGTATACCAATAAAATGTATATAATATATATATAAATGTCTATTAGTAATTTACAAAAATACGTATTTGTGTATATACACTAATAGATGTATATACATATATACTTTTTATACCAAAATACATATTTGTATATTTATCAAAAAATAATACATAACTAATTTACACATAATAAATAACTAATTTCATACAATAAAACAATAAAACTAATTATGTTGTATTTACCAAACTAGTTACATGAATTTACTAAGCTAATTATATGAATTTACCAGACTAGTACATATTAATAAAATCAAATTATATAAAATAACCAATTTACATATTAATATAACTAATTATATTAATATAACCAAAGTACATAAACTAATTACATTAATTAAACTAATTTTATAAAATAACTAATTATATATACTAAACTGATTAATTAATAATTTGATTAAACTAATTGATTACTAATTAACCACTGATTAATAATTAACTAAACTAATTTAATTAATTAATTAACTAACTAATCATATTAATTAATTAATTAACTAATCTCATTTAATTAACTAATACACTAACTAATTAAATATTAATTATAACTAATTATATATTACTAACTATAGATAGAAACAGAAAGGGGAAAGAGGGAAAGGAGAGAGGGGCTTACGAGGCTTCTCCGGTCGTCGGCGCGGGGTTCGCCGGGGTCGGCGCTCGTCTCGGCGGCGGCTGTTCTCGGCGGAGTCTGGTCGAGGAGGCGGCGCTCGGCGTTCGAGGAGGCGGCTGCGTCTGGTCGAGGAGCGGCGGCGGAACTCGACGCGGCTCGACGCGGGGTGTGTCTGAATCTACGGCGGCCAGATCGAGGAGGCGGTCGGCGGGATCTCGACGACGCGGCGCTCTGTCGATCGACGGATCTGAGGAGATCCGAGGCGGATCTCCGAGCTCGACGCGGGGCGACAGGGCGGCGACGGCGGCTTCGTTCCAGCGGCGGCCACCGGCTTCAGCGGCGACGACGACGACGACGGCTCCGGGCGGCGGCTTCGAGTCTAGGGTTAGGGTCAGGTTCTGGATGTGTCGGTGTCTGGGTACGTGTCCGGGATGGACACGAGGGTTTGTTGTGGGGGACGTGTCCGGGGCTGGACACGGGGACTCGATGCACAGTGGACGTGTCCGGGTGTGGACACGGGAATCTGATGTAGTACTGTACAGAGGTGGATGTGTCCAGATGGTGTCGGACACAAAATCGGTTATAATGTTGTAACTGGACACAGAAAATGAATGGATACGGTGGGACACCCGGGGTCGGACCCGAGGCCAACACGGCTGACACGGTGATGCTGGACACACGGACACGAGCACAAAAAAAAAATGGTGGTGGCTTTGGCTTGTGGGAATTTGTGAAGGCTAGCTAGGGTTTCTAGGGAGTTGTGATGAGGTACTTAAATAGGGAGAAAGGGTGTGGGATAAAGGGTTGCGGGTTGGCCCAATAATGAATGGCCCAGAATTAATTATAAAAAGGGGCTTCTCATGTGGGAAAAATGAGGGTGTGCTGGCTAGTTAATAGGAACGGCAACTTGAAAAAAATAAAAATAAAAATAAAGATTATAATTTCAGAAAATGTTTTTAGGAAAGCTAGCTAATTTCCAATTAGCTACTAATTAATACATTTTGCAAAGTCCTAGAAAGCATGACATTTATTTATTTACTATCCCAATAAATAAAAATTTATTTTATTTTATGAACTAGTCCTTTAAATAACTATTTAGTTAAAACAATAATTTTATGATTCAAGCCAATAAATATTTGAAACTAGAAATATATATATTATTTATTTATTTATTTTGTAATACATCGTCATTTAGGAAAAAATGATTTTTATAAAGATTTTTAAATTACCTTCTAAAATCAAACATCGTTCAAAATCAATTAAAAATTTTCAAGGAGAAATATTTTATAAAACTTGATATTTTAAAATAAATTAAAATCTAATTATTTTGGAAATTGGAAATCGGAGGTTACATGTAGCAATAGGTACTCAAGGTGCATACACCATCTCGCTCGCTCAAGAGATACTACCAAGGATCTGAATACCTGAATGATTCTTGCTCCACGAGCTATGATTCTTGCCTTACTTGACATGATACAATCCCTTAGTTCAGGAAATATCTTGGTGACCTAACGGTCCCGAATACTTTCAAGTTCATACTTGCACATAATGACTATTTAATAGTCTTGTGGCTAAACTAGATGATGCAAGACATGTAAAGCAGGAAAGCATTGCATTTGTATAAAATATAAGCATAAGAAAACATGCGGTATAGTCTACTTTAGAACATAAGCTTTTACGCTAACACGGGACTAGGGGATAGTGCGAGGAACCAACATTTGTACAAGTTCATTTCCATATTCTATACAAGCAGTATAAGATGGGATTACTCCATTAGCTAGGTGCGTTGTATTATTTCTTAGCATGTAAGAGGTTATCGTCTAGAGATCTAGCATGTATAACTAAATTTTTAGGTGTGCAGGCCAAGCAAAGGCATTTTTATCGTAGCTACCCACCTGATGAATCTCCTCAGTCTAGTGAGACTCCGCGTGAACCGCTGAAAACTCTAAGTCCAAGTGCCGATATGCCATTTGATTCATCTTGCAGAACTGAGCGAAGTGGGTTGTTACATAATACACCACTCAAAAGAGGTTTCGTCCTCGAAACTTACTAAGATAGAACTTATCCAAGAACAACATTTATGTTCCAAACTTGAACATATCACGTTTATCTTCAAATTTATGAGTACATTTATCGCTCTTTATCCATTCCAAGTTCGTCTATATTCTTTCAGTCTATTAAATCCTTGACACAATATATACTGCGCCTAGCGCAGAGCTGCACTACTCAAATACATGGTATGCTATAACTTGCTCACACAAGGGACAAACTAGAACTAGGTTAAACCACACGAAGTTCTATCACTTAACTTTTAAGTCGTGAACACGTCCCAATAAATCACTTGGTATCGCCTGACTAATCCAGTGTTACGCCTAACCAACGTTCTAAAAATTCATAGAACTTGAACTTCAATATCCACCAATTCTTTGCATGTAACATTTCCCAAATCTGGATCCCATCGTATTTGTCATGCAATCATCTATTCTGAGCCATCGTTCAATCATGCTAGAAATCCTGTACTATCTTCCAAGTTTATCACTCGATGCCTACACATTTTATCTTTCGAAAAACTTATTTCTCAAATAAGACTTAGCCAAATTCCTTATTCATACCTTATGCATATAACCATCATACTCTTCCAAGCATGATATGCATTCCGATGATATCGTCTGCATCCTAACCAAGTCAAAATCCATATTTTGTTCAATCTTCCAGAATGATCTTCAACTTATCCATTCTGACATAGTAATTTTATATTCGATCCATTTTATTAATACTTCCATTTTGTTTCCAATCAATCCTTTCTATTACACGATTCATCATCAAGTATCTCTCACCATATAAAATCACCATGATATCACGAGCAGAGTCGATCAAAATCCAAGTCAAATCCAATTCAATTTCAATCCTTTGTATTGCATTCCCATCAAGAACATCTTTCAAGCACATAATTTTTATTCAAATTTAATGCATCTTCCAATTTTTCCCACGATTTATTTCATACATTCAATACCAACACGAATCCGACAAGTCCTCTATATTAACTTATACTTTTAATTTCACGATTTATTCAATTTTAAGTAATTCCACCGAAAAAA
The DNA here is from genome assembly GCA_036927795.1 of Iris macrosiphon. NCBI lineage: Eukaryota > Viridiplantae > Streptophyta > Magnoliopsida > Asparagales > Iridaceae > Iris > Iris macrosiphon. The sequence goes on from JAYESA010000007.1 coordinate 48,111,676, forward strand.
TCCTAATTTCTATCATTTATTTTCAATCATGTTGAACACCAACTCTTATAAGGCACATATCTCAAAACTAAGTCCTAATTCTAACCATTGTTGCCCCAGCTATGAAGTCTTACCCAGGCAATTATAAGGTTGATTCACACCAACTCAAATCTCGTCAATGGGTTGTCTGCCTAACCACTAGGTCAGCTCACCAGGTCATAGTTAAAATACTGATCACCATCCATAATATACAAATCCAAAGTACCACGCTCTCCCAAAACTAAGGTCAAACCATTATCCGTTCGTACGGGGTATTTTACCCAAGCTTGCATCACTTAAATTTCTAACATCAATTATAGATCATCCTACCCAAACACAATATCTCAAGCCAGGGATACGAGTTCGTTCAGTAAAGCCGTCCTAAGATAAAATCTATTGCAACATAATCCACGATACATCCTTTGATATCGCATGTCCAAACTATCAATTCGCATAGTCTATCTCCTCAGAAGTATCTGCTAAAGTCAACTTATTCATCTATCCAAGTCAAGTTCACCAAGTCATGATTCAAATCTCTAAACCATAATTCTTATATTGTATTCTCTAAATCGTTTGACATGATTCATGTATTTGTTCACAAAACCATCAAGTACTACTTGGATCAATTTCTAAGCTAACTCCTCAATTTTGATTCATTTTCCAACCATATACTATAGCAATCCTCAAAACTCATCGAGCCATTTCTTGTTACACAATTGTGTCATCCGAAGAATAATTCATATCAAATCTCTTCCTAAATATCAATCTCATTGCATCGATCCAAGATCTATCTTCAAGCATTTATTTTCTCAAGTTCATGTTGATCATAATTCTATCATTCATCAACTAGAGAATCCTTTAGCCCATGTCTACCAATCTTTATTGCTTTTTATTTTATCAAGTTTGTCCATATAACCATGAAACATTCCTTTGCACTATATCGTATCATTAAACTGATTAATAACGTCTAAGTTATACACAAGATCAATTCCTTATCGTCGTTTATGTTTTTATCAACCCAACTTGATTCCCATCTCTAACATCACATTCGATTCATCAATTCTTTTGAATCATTGTATATCGTCGAACCCGGATTCTCTGTGCGCTAACACTTTCTCGCGCTATCACTTGATTAAGTTATCTTCCAATCGCGCTAGTTTTATTTATATCCAATTATATTCACCTATAGCTGCATTCAAGTTTCGCATAATCCTGAGTCTGGATCATGCACATATTCGAGGTATCACCCAAGTATATGTATTTCAACCAAGCTTAGCAAAAGCAAAGTTGGTTCGAGTTCAGCATATCGCTGAGTCTGGATCATACACATATTTAAGGTGTCCATAAAATACATGTATTTCAATTAGCTGAGCGATAGCAAAGTCTGTCAAGCTACGGTAAAGGCACCACAAATTTTTATGAAACTTTCAATCCTTGATATGAAGTCCATCTGTTTGATTCAATTCCCTTTTCTTGTTTCTTATTCTTTCTTAAATAAGTCATTAGTTTCAAATCCTTATCTGACATCATCCCAACTTCTACACAATTTCTACAAAATTATTCGAGTAATTCTTGCACGAGATACATGATATCAATCTTACTAGGCTACACAAGATCTAAGGCTCTACACTGATCTCTTGTACAACTTTGCGTTGCTGACCGAATCATTGCTATCCCGAAATCCATGATCTAAACAACGTTCCTCAATGTTTCCCCATACACCACTCAGTTTTAAGCCACACGAAGATCTTTGAAACCATGTTCGCATCACTAACATCCAACCGATGCGTTTCTTAAGATCCAAGCATGATCCTCTATTTTGTATCAATAATATTATCTTTCCTAAACTAAGCTTCATTGATAGATATCTCTAAATTTCGTGATTCGAATCCATCTTATCTCATCTGAACGATATTCTAATCATGCACACAAGCATGCTAGCACCAAATAAGTCAAGTATGTAACACCCATTGCTTAGTCCATAAGATCTTCCGTATAGCTGTCATATCCAAGCAAAATATCCATATGAGCTCCATTCAACTAGCTAGACTTATTGTATGGAACATCCTGTGGAATATTGAGAGAAAGCATCTAACGTAACCATGAACGAGCTTTCAAAAACTGAGATAATCGATATGAGACCAAGGACGTAAAATTAACGCTTTGATACTAATATGTCACGCCCCGACCCCGCAAGGCCGTAACGTCCTCGCATGGGCGTGATATCGCACGAGCCTAAGTTATGTCCGTGCAAGGCCAGGAAAAGAACATGCATTGAGATAACAAGTTTGCAAGGTCGATATAGCGAAAGCATAGAATGAACACAAGTATGATACAAAAATTAGCTCTTTATTAAAATTAATAAGTATTACAAGTGACGATAGGCCAAGATTATAAGTCGCTCAAGCTCTCTCTCTCAAAACAATAAATGCGTGCCAAGTGGCTTACAACAAGGAATACTACATAGGCAATGTTCTAACATTATGTCCTGTATATGTTCTTCAGTTCTGGACGCAACACTCCATACCTTAGCACGCATGAGGGGACACTCTGCACCACACGAGGTTCTTTCATACCTTACACGCAATATAGTGGGTTATCAGTATATTGAATGCACTGGTGGGGAGGCTTATCGTCTGCTCAACAAATCCAACACGTTCAATTAGTTATTGCATGTTAGCCTATCAGTCTTTTCTTTTATGCAAAAAATATGTAAGTCGTTCAGGCATTTCCATTTCTGTACTAAAAGAATTATACTCCATTGCAATGAATCATTAAAAGAATTATTTTTTTCCTATACAAATGTGTGTTCCATAATCTGCTGCTGTGTTATAGAATTGTTTATAAAAGATTTTAACACATGTGCACATTTTTGCCTTGTACAAGTGTAATCCCAGACTTGTACGATATCATGCCCTAGCGAAGACGAACGGTTCTGTGAAACCGAATGTGAGGACGAATCAGTTCTACAGAACCAGGGTATGACAAGTTGGTATAAGAGCACGGTTTAAAGTTTCTCGAATTTCAAAATTAGTTTTCAAGTGAAAGTTTCAAACAATAAAAATTTTCTCAGATAATTTGTTTTTTGATAGCACTGCATGAAATAATGTTCCATAAATATTTTATGAATGGTAATGGAAGTTATTTCTTTTGTAGATAACTAAGGGTGATAACTCTAAGGCGACATCATAGTTCGACCCACTGTAGAAAGTAATAAAAATATTAGAGGCACAAAAGAAGCAGAGTGTGCTCATCACAAGATGATAGAGGCACAACATCATGAGCTTCAAGCGTAGCTAACGTCTTATTTCCAGGCGTAATATAAAGCGCAACAGTAGCAAGTCGATAACTTGTCTCAATTAGTCACTTCTATGACCGACAACCATGAGGTGATCGCTGTGGTTGCTGCTAAAGAAATAGTGTTAGTCAAAACAGAAAAAACTAAATAGCCTCCAAGAAGGCGATCGACGTTCAAGTTTTCTGAATTCAAAAGCTGTAATCCGCCTGAGTTCAATGGCAGGGAAGAATCAGAGGAAGTGATGGGCTTCCTAAAAACCTTGGAGGGAATCTTTCGTATGTTGGAATTTAGGGCACAAAGAGAGTGGAATGTGAAGATGTGTAGCTCCGTCTCAAAGTAGAGGACTGGTGGGAGTCCAAGAGACAAGTGCTTTTCGGTACCAACCAGGAAGCCAAGGTCTCTTGGGAGACATTTAAACATGCATTCATCGCCAAGTCATCCCATCTGTTGTCCAGTACAAGAAAGAAAAGTAATTCGTAACGCTCGAGCAGGAAAATATGTCTGTCGACGACTACGAGGCAGAGTTCCTAAAGAGATCCAATTCCGGTGGCAACATGATACCGAATAATGAGGCAAAACATCTACGATTCTTTGAGGGTCTGAATGAAGGCCTGCAGTGCGATATTCTCAACCGTAAGTGCGTGACGTACAGGGAATCCTATGAAGCGGCTCTCGAGATGAAGAAATTTCATCCTCGAGAGGCCAGACAGAATAGTTGAGGGAACAACTACAAATGACCCATGACAACAAGTGAATCTGATGTGTCCAAGCGTTAGAACACAACCGATAATAGATGACCCTATTAGTAACCATACTGTAACAAGTACAAGCGAGTTGGACATCGACAAGATGAGTGTCGAACGGGATGCTTTATGTGTGGCAATCTAGATCACATGGCTGCATGGTGCAATAATGGGGGAAAAATCAGAATCACGATCAACAACATCATAATCAGAATTGTGACCAACAGTACAATCAAATTTGTGGGTAAGCGCCGCGAGCTACACAGGCAGTGGCTGTGAATGCTCAAAACTCGCTATAGAAGCATAAAAAATATGCATCCATGCAACCCTACGCACAAAAAAAAAACTCAGAAGAGATCAGGCCGCAGAGTCTTTCTTCGGCCAAAAAAGATGACATCCATGCATCCAATTAGCCAAAGCAGCTTGGCTACAGAAGGACCTAACATGGTGTCCCGTCAGCAGGATTGTCTCTGACATATAATCCCAACGAAAAGGATTTTCTAATTTTATCAAAAGATGTGAACACACTAAATGACAAAAGTCTCACGTCAGCACATAACTTTCCTTTTGATGGATGTACAGCACCGCGTGTACAATACAACTGGCCTCATACAACTATATGCGTCCCAGGCTCCATGCTATCCCCTGAGTCTCTGGCCCAAAGCAAATCATATTCCATGTGACCCATGCATCTTTGGCCCCATGCGTCCCAGGCTCCAAGCGGTCCCGTGCGTCTCTGGCCCCATATGTCCTAGAGTCTATATGGTCCATGCGTCTCTGGCTTCACGCATTCCAGACTCCATGTGTCCCATGCGTCTCTGGCCACATGGGTTTCAGAATCCATGAAGACCAAATCTTGCTGTTACGACAAGAGTGATTCACTCCAACCAAGTGTGGACTATGTGTCATGCTGACCAAGTCACACCCACAAAGGACGAGAACCACCCATAAGAATGACCATGCGGCACCAGCTCACAGTCGCAGGTAGATGACCGCATGCATCCCTAGCAGCAACAGAACATCTATTTTTGATCGCATCTTACGCAGCGCAGATCCTATGCGTCTCGCCCAGAATGGAAAAAGCCCAAACTTGGACTCTTTATACTATGCGCCTGCAAGTGCTAAGTCCAAGAAGCCTAGGGCAGTGCGAGTTTATCAGGCTTAAGCAATTGTCCAGTAAGCTGACCGTCAACAGGCATCGTTAACCGTTACATGGGCCCCTGATGGAAAGCTATATAGGACCGCCCCATGCGTCCAGCTCGCAGCGGCAAACGAACAACGTCAGTCTCAAAAGTCTTCCACTGAAGATCCGAGGGAAGTTCTTGTATGAACCACGGATCAGGGAGCAAATACAATACCTATGCACCCGTACGCTCGGTCCTTCTGGGCCGACTAAAAGGGTACAAAGGTGGTAGAACCCTTTCTTGACTTGCGTAATATGTTCAATCACAAGCGCAAGGCAAGAAAAACAACGACGGCCGATAAAATGGCCTCTCTAGGGCATCACTTTGCCAAGATAATTATCAATTACTGCTGTAACAAAGTGGAAACACCCACAAGCAGGCAGTTATCCTTCTAGCGACTGCACCAGAAAGCACCTATCCGACAATAATCCGAAGATCATGTACAAGTACCAGAGGAGGAGGAGCTACCCTTTACCTCATACTACTCGACTTGGAGGCTTTCCGCCACCAAGGGAGGAAAGAAGTCGGGTACCTCCAGTCCATTGCTCTTTACCAGTGCGTTGCAAAAGCGACTACAAGGAGGACCAGTAGTGGGACCTGCTGAAGGTGTTTTCCAGAGCAACCACTCGAAGAAGAAGCTCCCATGTAAACCCCCTCGACCAAATTTAGGTCTACTTAGCTTAGATAGAGCCACTAGGGTTAGTTTAAATCTAGTTAGAAGTAGAACACAATATTTTAGATGATTGTGCGATATTTATATCACTTAGTGCACCTTATCGTTGCTTGGATATTTGGAGCGCTACACTAGCATTTACCTTCAAACAAACTTCATACACTTTTTCTATACGTGCTAACCTTCCATTTTGACCCTTGTATAACTTTTAATTACTTTCTCTTTTGCTTTATTTTAGTCTCATAATATTTGTTATAAATGTCCAGTTTTAAATCCCAATAAACCTAACTTTGCATATTGTTCGTTCTAATTGAAATTGAGGACACAACCTCAACCTGTTTCATATAACCCAAATATTGACAATATTCTATTCTGACTCTGCTATGTCCATGACACATGTATTCCACCCAATTTTAAGCCTATGTATTCCCAATTAATTAAAAAACATCACTTATACTAATTTTAATTAAATTAGTGTGAGGACCCAACCTCACCCAACACTAGACCCAACCTAGCCCATTTGTACCCTAAATTCCTTCATGTCAACATGTCCTCCATCCCAAGGGGCCCTAGCCGGCCCAATTCCCAAGGATAGCCCCCTTTCTCTTATATATATATATATATATATATATATCTATATATATATATATCTTTCTCTCTCCCCAACCCAAAAAAAAGTAACCCTAACAAAAACCCTAGTTTATTCTCCTCAACCCGCCTCCTCCTTCCCCGATCACACCCATCCCGCCTGACCACCGACCTCTACCGCCTGCTCCCTTCTCGTCGACGTCAACCCAACAGCCTTCTCCTCCGCCACCTCCGTTCAGCAGTAGCATCATCATCACCACCTCAAGCCGACTTCCCGGCCATCACCCCCGCTCATCCCCTCTATCCAGGCCGCCTACCACCGCCTCAGCCGACCATCCCCGACCTTCCTGCACCGCCTATCCCCTCAACGTCAACCACAGTACCCCCGGCCGCCTATACCCTAGACCGCCAGTCCTCCTTTCCTTCATCAACATCACCATCATCAACCCGCACCATCCCCCGACCTTCTTCCCCGGTCATCTCCTCAGCTACCAGCCCTACAATCTCTGCCACCGTCATCCCTTTCACTATCCCCACCGTCAGCAACCCGCCACCTCTGCATAGCCGCTGCTGCAAGCAGCTGCCGGAGCAGCTGTTGCTATTGTCGTGCACTGAACATCGTCGGAGCTCCGCCCTCTCGCCGGAGACAGGCCACCGATGAACCAGACCCCCCTTCTCGGCCACGACTAGGTATACAAGTTTACTTTATTCTTTTTCTTCATGTGTCGAGGTGTCGACGTGTCGTTGAACGGACACGGGTAATATAAAACTCTAAGTGCAATAGGTGTGTGTGTGTGTGTGTTTATTTTAGATTAGTAATTAATATTGGTAATTACTCAAAATAAATGACTATTTTTAATGTGAATACTGTATTTGACCTAAAGGTCTACACATTGACCTGGTGTACTCTAACATGATAGTTAGGACTGATATTTCTATACTATACATTAATTAGTTCGTAACGTATTTTAGTATTCTGTTGTCTTGATCTACATGGTAATTCAGGATATGACACGTGTATGTCTTAGCTGCGTGCACACGTGACCCTGCTAGTTGACCAGTTGTGACCCTTGTGTCAGTTCCTAAGTGCAGCGTAGTATTTCCTGTGCGTACTTTTGTAGTGACCGATGATCATATTACTATATTATATTATATGTATAGGGTCGCTGGACCGTTCAAGCGAGACTTGAGGAGTAGGTTATTGGCACTCGCATCTTGAGGACCCAGGCAAGTATACCTTGCCATATTTACTGTTTAAATTGAATTATGCAATATTGTATGATATCTTGTTATAATTATTTTATATAACTGTGCGCGTCCGATATTGACTCGGGTGCAGTCGACGAGTACATCGACGAGTAGTATATTTGACTTAGTCACTAGCAGACCCACCCCCCATTGTGAGGATATTCTGATATCTTCCTAGATCCTGACACTCTTACACGCATCACGATGACAAACTCATGTTGGGATACGGGTTTGCGTACCCGACTAGCTATCGGTACGTGTGATATGTATCACGGTTTAGTGCGTAATCAGGGTTATCTAATTAGTTACGACTTGCCATATAGTTACGTGGTATGCACGTCGTGTATTTGACTTGTATATCTGTATTGGGCGGGGATGACAACTAGCAGGCGTATGGGATACACACATTAGAATCTGTAGTATCCGGAGGAGCCACGGATCCAATAACTTTATTTATACAGATATCGCGTTCTTTGGAGTGATACGGACGTATATATTTGCAGATACCTCATTCTTCGGAATGATGGACGTTACATATTCATATACCTTGCTCTTCGGAGTGTGGACGTTATGTCTACACTTACCCATATGTTCCAAGGTTGTCCTCATATTGCATTCACTTAGATGGTTAGCACACCCCTTTATTTTATTCAGTATTTATATATAGCATGTATTTTTGTATATTGTTATGTCCCTCTGAGGACCTGGTTCCCTTCCAGATTTGGATAAGGCATATTATCCCACTTTATATGGACCTGGGCAGGAGATGAGGTACGCGTCCGAGGAGGAGCTAGAGGTGCTACTATCAGAGTTCCCTTGATCCTTGGTAGGCCTTCCGCTTAGGACTGGAGCATCCTTATCTAGTTATCCAATACCTTAGTCATTACTCTTTTATCTGTCTTTTAGTACTCTTATTTCGTCATTGTAGTGGGTTTGTTTCCACTAGACATATCTTGGATTATACTATGACATTTTAGACTTGCGTTTATTTTCCAGTATTTATTTTAGTACTTCTTGTTTATATTGTGGATGAGATTAGCAATTACTTGTTGTATGATAGTATTGGACTTGTTAGTATTTTAGGACAGCGTAGTATATTTCGTTGGGTCCATTAAATTAGATAATCCCTCAGAGACGTATTAGCTGGCCATTTCCACGTGGCATGGTCTCGTATATTTTGGGACTAGGGTGAGACATGGTTTTTATGGTGGCCTATGTAGGTCCAGTTTATCGCTTGTGGTATGGTAGCATGCCCAGCGAGCCTGCAATAGGATAGAAATTACTAGATCTCAACCACTTTGATTTTGTCCTCGAATCTTCTTTGTATTATTTTTAAATAACTGCATCCTGTTTGCTTGTTTTTATACTCTTTTAATGAGGTTCTATCTCTTGCAGCGAGATGAACTTGCGTAGTGGACATTGGGCATACGGTGTCATAGTGCCCACCGCCACCACGCAGAGGGAGGAGACATCCCAGGGACCACCCGGAGAGCAGCCACCACTATAGGCCCCGATGATCCCATAGGCCCCGTCGATACGTTGGCACTAGACTTCTCCTGACGACCCGACGCAGCAGCACGAGGGTCAGACTTCTCAGACGATCCCAACACAGCATTTCGAGGGCCAGACATCGGGGACTATGCCGATGCCGCACCCCGGTAGGCCGACATCTGAGGAGATACTTACAACGCAACCGGAGGTCCCATTGCCACCACCTCCACCCTACCTACCTCAGATGCCACATCCGGAGGGACAGTCGCAGATGTTTCAGTTCTTCCAGACTATGATGCAGGCACAGTGTCATCAGACCAAGACGTTGAGACAGAGCTTGGTGGCAGTTCTAGAGAGGACACCAGCACCTACACTAGTTCAGCTAGCTGGTATTGTACGAGGATTTTGCCAGATAGGCCCAGATACTTTTTTGGGCAACGAGACTGCCGAGAAGATCTCCGATTGGTCGCCAAAACAGAGATGCTACTAGAGGCTTCTCAACTACATCCAGACCTTTTGGATGATCGCAGTGAGGGACCAATTGAAAGGCAACCCCCATCATTGGTCGGACTCTAAAGAGCGTAGCGTAGGCAAGCCACAGATATGGGAGCAGTTCTTAGAGTACTTAAATGCGAATTATTTCCTGGCTACAGTCAGAAATGCCCTATACTTCTAGTTCCTGCACCTGGAGCAAGAAAATATGACCGTAGACGCATACGGCACGGAGTTTAGTCGACTTAGCAGATTTGGTGCCGCCTTGATATCTAATGATCTGGAGAAGGCCAGGAGATTCCATTACGGCCTTACTTTTGAGCTGCAAAGGTACACCACCACCCAGTAAAGGATCTCTTATGAGGCAGTTCTGTCAGAGACGAGGATCCAGAAGGCCATTGGTAGAGGAGCGAGGCATTCTAGCGCGACCGTACCAGCCAAAGCTCAGCCCAGAGCAGAAGGACCGATCCGTCGTCCGGGAGCACAGACATAGCAGAGGACAGTGCTATACTAGCACAAGGAGCTTTCGACTTGTCACCATTGTGGGAAGAAGGGACACGTTGTTAGAGATTACCGAAAGAAGCTTGGATTGTGCATGGTATGTGGAGCGAGTCAGCACCTTGCCAGAGATTGACTACAACGCAGAGATACAGCACCATTGACATGACAGATGCCAGCAACACCAGTCCTGAGGATACTACCCCCGACAGGTGGTCAACGTCCACCAGCACACGAAGAATTTTAGAGGGGACCACCCTTGGCCCCACAGGAAGAACAGTTTGATCGATCCAGACAACAGACCGGGGGGCAGAGGCACGGGCAGGCCTTTGCACTAGCAGCGACTGAGGAAAAATCAGAAGGGGAAGCTATCGCAGGTACCATTTTAGTTGTATCATTACCTGTGACTGCGTTGTTTGATTCTGGCGCTACACTATCTTTCATATCTAGTAGTTTCGTAGCTATGCATAGAGTAGCTACTTCTCCTTTACCTAATAGTTGGAAGATTCTTACCGGAGGAGGCATCATACTGGTTACCAGCACTATTAGAACGCGCTCGGTAGTCGTGTATGGTAGGGAGATGATAGCACAATTTTTGGTATTCTTGATGCCAAACTTTGACGTTGTGTTAGGCATGGACTAGTTAAGCCAGTACAATGCCATACTGGATTACCGGAGGGGTAGCATCATTTTTAGACTGCTAGATCACCCGAAGTTCGAGTACATGTGAGGGACCATCGAGCGAGTAGTAGGACAGACAGATGGAGCTTACACGGCTATCGAGACGTCACCCCCACCAATAGTTTCAGAGTTTGAGGATGTTTTCCCGGAGGAATTGTAAGCAAAACCGCCAGATAGAGATGTGGAATTCACTATTGAGTTAGTACCCGGGGTAGCACCGACATCTTCAAATGTGTACCAGTTGGCGAAGAAGGAATTGGATGAGCTTAAGCTACAGTTAGAGGAGTTACAGATTAAGGGATTTGTCTGTCCTAATACATTACCCTGGGGAGCACCAGTACTATTTGTACCAAAGAAGGATGGGACAGTCCGTATGTGCATTGATTACAGAGCCCTTAATGCTTTGACTATCAAGAATAAGTACCCCCTACCACGGATTGATGATTTGTTCGACCAGCTGATGGGAGCAGTGGTATTCACAAAGATCGACTTGAGATCGGGTTATCATCAGGTAAAGGTACGAATAGAAGACATTCCAAAGACGTCATTCAGGACTCGTTATGGTCACTATGAGTTCTTGGTGATGCCTTTTGGATTGACGAATGCACCTGTAGTATTTATAAACCGACATCTTCATCGATGATATCTTGGTATATTCTAAGAACTACGAGAAGCACGAAGAGCACATGAGATTAGTATTGGAAACGCTGAGGCGTGACAGTCTCTATGCCAAGCTTAGCAAGTGTGAGTTCCTCCTAGATCGTGTCACTTTTCTTGGACACGTTATCTCAGGAGATAGTATTTCTGTAGATCCAGTGAAGATTTCGTCAGTAGAGACGTGGCTGACACCTACCAATATCTCGGAGGTGAGGAGTTTCCTAGGACTTGCCAGATATTACCGGAGGTTCGTAGAGAACTTCGCAAGGATCGTAGAGCTGATAACCCGTTTGACCCGTAAGGAGCAGGAGTTCACTTGGACAGAGGAGTGCCAGACGGCGTTCGATGAACTGAAGAAGCGTCTGACTACGACACCTATCTTGACTAGACCTTCTAGACCCAGAGGATTCGTGATCTATAGCGATGCGTCTGAGAAAGGATTAGGATGTGCCTTGATACAACATGGAAAAGTTATGGCCTATGCCTCTAGACAGCTGAGGACCCTTGAGAAGAACTATCCCCCTCACGACTTGGAGCTTGCCGCAGTGATCTTTATCCTGAAGCTTTGGAGGCACTACCTCTACGGAGAACGAGTGGAGATATTCACAGATCACAAAAGCCTAAAGTACATCTATACTCAGAAGGACCTAAACCAGAGACAAAGTCGTTGGCTCGAGGTGATGACAGACTTTGAGATTGAGCTACAGTACCATCCGAGAAAGGCCAACGTAATAGCTGACGCATTGAGCCGAAGACCCATGGCATTCTTTTTGACTACCCAGCAACACCTGTTGAGAGACCTAGAGCAGTTGGGTATAGAGGTTATTATGCCCGGAATAGACGGCAAGTTGTCGAGTTTTCAGTTGCAATCGACATTGGTTGATAGGATCAAGGTTGCCTTGCCAACATATGCAAGATTCGAGAGGCTTCGACAGAGGACAGAGGCTGGGATATAGACAGGATTGTGCATACATGAGGACTGGACTTTGAGATGTGGAGATCGTCTCTATGTTTCGAATGGTGAACTTCATCAGGAGCTGATGTCGGAGGCACATAGTTCAACATACTTTATTCATCCAGGAGGCAGGAAGATGTATAGAGACTTGAGGCAGTACTATTGGTGTCATGGAATGAAGAAGGAGATAGCCCACTTTTTGGCGAAGTGCCTGGTATGTCAGCAAGTCAAGGCTGAGCATCAGAGGTCTGCATGTTTACTTCAGTCACTCCTGATACCTGAGTGGAAATAGGAGCATGTCACTATAGACTTAGTTTTGGGCTTTCCGAGGAGTCCTAGTGGTCGCAATTCATTATGGGTAATCGTAGATCGACTCACCAAGTCCACTCACTTTTTACCCTTCAGAGTTGGGCAGTCTACAGATGTCTTAGCAGATATGTATATGAGGGAGATCGTGCTACTGCATGGAGTGCTAGTTAGTATAGTGTCTGAAAGGGATACAAGGTTCATATTATACTTTTGGTGGAGTATACAAGAGAGTCAAGGTACTTGCCTGAAGTTCAGCACATCGTATCACCCGCAGAAAGATGGCCAGTCCGAGCACACTATTCAGACACTAGAAGACATGTTGAGGGCGTGCATGCTTGATTTCGGTGGATCATGGGAGGACCATTTATATTTGGTCAAAGTTTCCTACAATAATAGCTATCAAGCGAGCATTCATATAGCTCTCTTTGAAGCATTATATGGCAGAAAGTGTCGATCTCCAGTATGCTGGAGTGATGTGGGCGAGAGGTAGATTCTGGGACCAGAGTTGGTTGTTCATACAGTGGAGAAGGTAAAGAAGATCCAAGGGCACCTGCGAGCAGCACAGGACAGACAAAAGCATTGGGCAGATTAGCACTGCCACAGACATTAGAAGGAGTTCATGACGTCTTCCATGTATCTCAGCTAAGAAGGTACATGTCAGATCCGATTTATGTGCTTGACCACTCAGAGATCATAGTCGGGCCGAGTTTATCATAACAAGAGGAGCCTGTAGAGATTCTGAACAAAAGCGAGAAGGTATTACGACTTCAGACTATCCCTCTAGTTTGTGTAACATGGAGGCATCATGCACCAGGCGAGTCGACCTGGGAACGAGAGGATGATATTCGACAGTGTTATCCCCTTCTTTTCGAAGGCCTAGGTATGTAGTAGTATTTTATTTCAGTCAATAGTTTTTACGATATGTTTGTTTTAATTTCGAGGACAAAATGCTCCAAGAAGGGTAGATTGTAAACCCCCTCGACCAAATTTAGGTCTACTTAACTTAAATAGAGAGACTAGGGTTAGTTTGAATCCAATTAGAAGTAGAACACATTAATTTAGAAGATTGTGCAATATTTATATCACTTAGTGTACTTTACCGTTGCTTCGATATTTGGAGCGCTACACTAGCATTTACCTTCAAACGAACTTCATATACTTTTCCTAGACATGCCAACCTTCCATTTTGACCCTTGTGTAACTTATAGTTACTCTCCCTTATGCTTCATTTTAGTCGCACAATATTCGTTATAAACGTCCAATTTTAAATTCCAATAAACCCAACTTTGTATATTGTTCGTTCTAATTGAAATTGGGGACACAACCTCAACCTGTTTCATATAACCCAAATATTGGCAATATTCTATTCTGACTCTGCAATGTCCAGGACACTTGTGTTCCACCCAATTTTAAGCCTATGTATTCCCAATTAATTAAAAAACATCAATTACACTAATTTTAATTAAATTAGTGTGAGAAGACAACCTCACCCAACACTATACCCAACCAAGCCCATTTGCACCCTATATTCCTTTATGTCAACATATCCCCCATCCCAATAGGCCTTAGCCGGCGCAATTCCTAAGGACAGTCCCCTTTCTCTCTCTCCTATATATATATATATATATATATATAACTTTCTCTCTCCCCAACCCTAAAAAAAATAACCCTAACCAAAACCTTAGTTTTGTTCTCCTCAACCCGCCTCCTCCTTCCCCGATCATACCCATCCCGCCTGACCACCGACCTCCACCGCCTGCTCCATTCTTGTCGACGTCAACCCAACAGCCTTCTCCTCCGCCACCTTGTTTCAGCATCATCATCACCACCTCAACCCGACTTTCCGGTCATCACCCTCGCTCATCCCCTCCATCCAGGCTGCCTGCCACCGCCTCAACCGACCATCCCCAACCTTCCTCCACCTCCTGTCCCCTCGACGTCAACCACAATACCCCTGGCCGCCTGCACCCTGGACCGCCAGTCCTCCTACCCCTCATGAACATCATCATCATCAACCCGCACCATCCCCCGACCTTCCTCTTCGGTCGTCTCCTACGCCACCAGTCCCACCATCTCTGCCACTGTCGTCTCCGTCACCATCCCCACCGTTAGCAACCCGCCACCTCTGCACAGCCGCCGCTGCCACTGCTGCAAGCCGCTGTCGGAGCCGCTGCTGCTGTTATCGTGCACTGAATATCGTCGGAGCTCTGCCCCCTCGTCGGAGACAGGCCACCGACGAACCAGACCCCCCCTTCTCGGCCACAACTAGGTATACAAGTTTATTTCATTCTTTTTCTTCATGTGTTGAGGTATCGACGTATCGTTGAACGGACACGGGTAATGTGAAACCCTAAGTGCAATATATGTGTGTGTGTGTATTTATTTTAGATTATTAATTACTCAAAATAAATGACTATTATAATGTGAACACTGTATTTGACCTAAAGGTCTAGACATTGACTTGGTGTACTCTAACATGATAGTTAGGACTGGTATTTCTGTACTATACATCAATTAGTTCGTAACGTATTTTGGTATTTTGTTGTCTTGATCTACACGGTAATTGAGGATATGATACGTGTATGTCTTAGCTGCGAGCACACGCGACCCTGCTAGTTGACCAGTTGTGACCCTTGCGTCAGTTCCTAAGTGCAGCGTAGTGTTTCCTATGCATACTATTATAGTGATTGATGATCGTATTACTATATTATATTATATGTATAGGGTCGTTAGACCGTTCAGGCGAGACTTGAGGAGCAGGTTATTGGCACTCGCAGCTTGAGGACCCAAGCAAGTATACCTTGCCATATTTACTGTTTAATTTAAATTATATAATATTGTATGATATCTTGTTGCAATTATTTTATATAACTGTGCGCGTCCGAGATTGACTCGGGTGCAGTCGACAAGTACGTCGATGAGTAGTGTATTTGACTTGGTCACTAGCAGACCCATCCACTATTGTGAGGATATTCTGATATCTTCCTAGACGCTGACACTCTTATACGCATCACGATGACAAACTCATGTTGGGATACAGGTTTGCGTACCCGACTAGATATCGGTACGTGTGACATGTATCACAGTTTAGTGCGTAATCAGGGTTATCTAATTAGTTGTGACTTGGCATATAGTTATGTGGTATGCACGTCGTGTATTTGACTTGTATATCTGCATTAGGCAGGGAGGACAACTAGTAGGCGTATGGGATACACATATTAGAATCCATAGTATCCGGAGGAGCCACGGATCCAATGACTTCCTTTATACAGATACGGCATTCTTCGGAGCGATACTGACGTATATATTTGCAGATACCTCATTCTTCGGAATAATGGACGTTACATGTATATATACCTCGCTCTTCGGAGTGTGGACGTTATGTCTACACTTACCTATACGTACCAAGGTTGTCCTCATATTGTATTCACTTAGATGGTTAGCACACCCCTTTATTTTATTCAGTATTTATATATGGCATATATTTTTGTATCTTGTTATATCCCTCTGAGGACCTGGTTCCCTTCCAAATTTGGATAAGGCATATTATCCCACTTTGTACGGACCTAGGTAGGAGACGAGGTACGCGTCCGAGGAGGAGCTAGAGGTTCTACCATCAAAGTTCCCTTGATCATTGGTAGGCCTTCCGCCTAGGACTGGAGCATCCTTATCTAGTTAGTCGATGCCCTAGTCATTACTCTTTTATCTGTCTTTCAGTACTCTTCTTTCGTCATTATAGTGGGTTTGTTCCTACTAGACATATCTTGGATTGTACTATGATATTTCAGACTTGCGTTTATTTTCTAGTATTTATTTTAGTACTTCTTGTTTATATTATGGATGAGATTAGACATTACATGTTGTATCTTAGTATTGGACTTGTTAGTATTTTAGGACAGCGTAGTATATTTTGTTGGGTCTATTAAATTGGGTAATCCCTCGGAGACGTATTAGCTGGCTATTGCTACATGACCTGGTCCTGTTTATTTTGGGACTGGGACTTGACATCCCAACCGCTGGGGGTATTTCTTCCTCAGAACTACGGGGGTTGCGCAAGCTGGTGGTGGTAATCCCCCAGACCTATACAATAATTCGGTATTATGAGGAGCTAACGATTCTCAAGGAACAGACACCGGGGGTAGCCACCCTCACCAAGGAGATACATCCTCCTACGCTAGGGGTAGTATTCTATCAAAGTCTGAGCAAGATGCAGCACTACTAGCTCTTCCCGACGACTATTTACTGTAAGAGTCCGAGGCAGAAAGTACTATGTCAACCGTCCTTTCCTACTCGCCTCATGAAAGAATGCCACATATGAAAGAGGACGACCAAGATGACCCCAGTGACCAGCAGCGCCTCAAGACCCTCGAATCCATAATACACACTATAAGCGAGTCAATGCAAGCCATGACCCAAGCAGTGCTAGCTATCAAGGCGATTGTATCCTCCCAACTACCAAGGGCCTTAGGTCAAGACCTTGGAACTAATTAAGATTCAAATACAACCGCTCCCCCGTTGGTGGTTGTCATGCTCTACCAGGTTCGTCTACTCCTCCAATGAGATATGAAGCTAGGGAAGCGAAGAGGGAGGTCAGGGAACTGCGAGCCCGCCTAGATTCCATAGGCAATCATGACTCACTCTACGATCTCGAAGTGCGGCAACCATATCCTTTAGATTGGAGGGATGTACCATATCCACCCAAGTACAAATTCTTCAATATTGACACATTCGACGAAAAGTCCTTCTCCCGCCTACACATGGGCTACTTCGAGACCGCAATGGGGCATCTACCCAGCAATGATGCTATTCTCACCAGGCACTTCATCTGGGCATTGTTCAGGATAGCCTTCGATTAGTTCTGCACCCTCTCAGATAATTGTATCTCATCATTCGACAATCTCAAGAATCTCTTCCTCAGAAGATTCTATGAGGCAGAAAATGATATGACGATGTCCTCCCTGATGGATGTCACCCAGGGGGAAAGGGATCTTGCACAAAATTATATTGAGCAATTTGGACAAGCTGTACTGAGGCTGCTTCCTGGCAATCCTGAAATGACGTTGATGGAGATATGCCGGAGAAACCTACTTTCGATAGTCGGCCTCTAGAAGGATGATGCCAACTTAAAGACTGGACGACGTTCATTATAAATGCTATTAGTATCGAGAAGAAGGTCAAGGATGTCTGAATCTTGGGCAAATAGATCCCTGTTACAGATGATAGGGGAAGAAATCCCAATAATAACAACGACGACAACAACAACCACGACCGAAAATAAAAAATAGGCTACGGTCGCCAACGTAACCAAGAGGCCTGAGCAAAAATAGGCGAAAACTCCAAAATCAAATGAGACTTACTCTTTTGAGGATGATAATGTCATGCCTACCTTTGACATGCTAATGAAGGAAGGAAAACTTTGGCTCCCCGACGTCAAATGACAGCCGAAAGAGGCAGACTTAAATAACCCAAAGTATTGTCACTTCCACCGCTACGTCCACCACCCAACGCTGGATTGCTACACCTTGAAGCGATATATCCAGCGTCTGATCGATACCAAATCTCTTAATGGACTTCGACAATGTAACAATTGCCTCCAATATGGTATTCCTCTAGTTCGGCAACTACCCCGCAACAGAAGCCAGGACGGAGTCACACCGATCCCAAGGGCAACAATGGAGGTAGTCAATCTTCCTCCAGCTTGCGACCAAGCAGCTGGGCTGACACATCTTACTACGCCTCGGGGCGAGATCATGTGGGTCCACCCGGATCTGGTCCTAGACCTGATGCAGCAAGCAGTGCCCCCCGCCATCAAGCCTAAAATACGAAAAACCAAGTCCTGCTGCATGGTTTCTCCTACTGCTGAGGAGGCCTGGGCAGGGACAACCAGGTCAGACCTTGCTTACCCGCGAGATTATGAAGCTCCCGATGTCAATGCACCTCCAAGTACTATACCTGTCGAGTCCGACCCGGGTCCATCTCTACCCCCACCAGCGGACAAGTCCAAACAAAAAGAGGGATGCTTCGACAAGCTGTGCGTAAGAAAATAACTCAGGGACTGGAAAAGCCCTACAACTTTGATGTCTTAGCTCAACTCGCCCATACCCAGAAAAAGTTACCATTATTTGAGCTTCTGCGGCTCTCCAGAGACATTCGGGCTGCTCTTAGCGAGGTATTACAAAATATCGATACTTACCTAGCGCAGGTCAAACCGCCAGCTGAAGATCTGACTACTTGCCCCTACTGCAATAGTATCATGGAGGCAATACCCAATATCACGTTCTAGCAATAGGATATGTTGCAAAAGAAAAACCAGCATGGTCACCTTCTGTATTACACAGGGTATATCGATGCCATTAAGGCGGACCAGATGCACATCGATCCCGGTTCATGAATCAGCATCATCCCGCAGAGTCTGCTTCCGACCTTGGTCATCCCGATGCATCATCTGGCAGCCACCAATACTGCCACTAGTGGCTTCAACGCAAGAAGAAGCTACCCCCTGGGCAAGATTTGCCTGAATTGCCAGATCGACGACTTGAAGATAGAGGTCACTTGCTACATCATTGACGTTGATGTATCCTACAATGTTCTGCTGGAACGACCTTGGATACACCAATACATAATTGTACCATCAACTCTACACCAATGTCTAAAGTATGTAGACGACCATGGCACGATCAAGACAGAATTTGCGAACATGGACCCATTTAAAGGGGTCGACTACTACTCTGATTCAATCCTTTACAAGCAAATCCACCGAGATGAGGGCGACAATGATGTTGACGATGAGACAGAGGCCGTGGTTCCAGCAAAGAGGAGGGAAGATAAACCCATCGTCTTCGGCAGGGTTGAATACCCCCGGTCCTTCACCCCAGAGGAACAAGAGCCAGAACCTGACAACGACAAAATACAACTCTACGAGTTCAGCGGTCAAGCCAAATATATCATCTAGAAGATGGCTTATGATCTTAAAAATAACCGAGGGTTAAACTACGACAAGGGCCGATGGCTGCCCCTGCATCTACCTGATCCCACAGGCAAGTCCGAGGATTACTACGACAAAATCAAGCATGATTTAGGATACGTAACACCTCCCACAACCCCCAAAGGTTCAAATAAAGAAGATGAGGTTCATGACCACTCTACGTAATCTTCTGTTTGGGACTCCGACTTCAGTATCGGAGAGATGCTCAAGTAAATATTGTCTACCAACATAGTATCAGTTGACCCTGAGGAAGACGACGAAGATCCATAGAAACTCCTTGAAGTAGAACCATGGGCCCAATGCCTAGATGCACAATGGGAGGTATGGTTCGAATAACGATAACCTTCTACCGAGGACAAAGTCGTACATGTCAATCTGGATGACGAATCCTCCCCCAAACCTATCTTCATCAGCAAAAGTCTGTCCGAAGAAGATTGAGAATCCCTGCTATAGCTCTTCAGGCAATACATTGATATCTTTGCTTGGAGCTACGAAGACATGCCGAAGAAGATGGGGTTTTAGTGATCAGTCATAAGTGAAGTGAAGGGTGTTCAGGAGAGAGAAGATACAATGAGCCAGAGCTTAGGTATTATATTGAGTGGAGAGGAGATTCTAATACTGAGTAATTATTTTAGTTCAAAACTGATCAATGGGGGTGATGGGGGTATCAGTGATACCTAGGTGACTTGGTATCTAATATAGTGTGTATTAGTGCACTATTAGTACAGTTGGTAATTGAGTAGAGGGTTAGATGTAGTTGGTGGTGTAAGAGTTTATGTTAGTATTGCTAGTGAGACTCTGATTGTGTTTGTTCAGGTAAGAAGGATCATGAGGTATTCAGTTTGTAGTGTGAATAGAGTATGTTAAATATTGAAGTTTGATTTTAGTTGCATAGGTATACCAGTAGATATATGTGTATGATGATGGGGTTTACTAATATGGGCTTGAACCATATCACTAGGAGGTAGGCTGCAAGTCCAACAGTTGGTACACACCAATAGATACTGTGCTGGAACAAAGGGAAATAGCTGCAGCAGGAAAGTAACATAGTATACAGATGAGCAATATAGCTTGGTGGGTGTATCAAATGTAAGGTAAGGGTTCTGAACCAGTCTGCAACAACAACTTATGTAGGAGGTAGGGGCACGGTAAGATGCCTTCTATAGCAGTGCAGATGAGGGGTTTGGAAGGCATGGTGTTTGGGGGTGTCAAGTGAATATGTGGGGAGTATGAGCCAATTAGCTGGGGTATCAATGTTTTCTTGGGTACCCATATATGTACTCTTTCCATATACCTAAATATCCTATATTTGAAATATATGTTGGATTACAAGTGAAGAAGGGGAGGGAGAGACTATACCCAAATTTGAGATTAATGGGATAGGTTAGGATACATCACAGAGAACCACCAAATGTAATAAGAACTTATGTACAATATTATATGGTACAAGCTCAAGGTATGGTGCATACTAATATGCAGGGACTTAGGAAACTTGTGTACAAAATTTAATGAGTGGATTAGAGTTCTAGGGTCATGGTTAGGCCAATGTCAGGGGGCTTAGTGGAGTGAATATCAGGGTGTGATACGAGGTATTATCTTGAGTATTGGATAAGATGTTGGATATGTGTCTAGTGTTAAGATATGGCTAGGAGGTTATTAGTAAGATACATGAGAGTAAGGGGAATTAGTAAGGGACTTTGTGTGTTGGCTTAGTAGGTAAGTGAGAATTTAGAAGGACTAATACATTTTTGAATCAATAGGGGTGGAGTGAGATAGGATCAAGTGTGGGTGCTTCAATATCAGTATTAGAATTAAGAGTTTGAGTGTAAGGTAGTGAAGCTTGGTACTTGATATCCAGATATTGGGATAGTGGTCTAGGTATTAGTATTACATTAAGGTAATGACTAGATAGTGGTGGATAAGTTAAGGCATTATAGTCCTTGATATCCATAAGTTAATATGATATTTTATAGCTATGACTAGCTAGAATGATCTAGAAAACCTAGTATTGTCACTACCCAATTATAGAAAATAGGATTTTCTTTTTTTATTTATTTGGTAAATTATGTGTTGATCATAAATAATTATATTTATATTTAATTAGTTGGTTGTATTATTTTTTATTTGTTGTTTTAGGGTTTTGGCTAGTCTGGACCCATGTCAAACCCTAGTGGACCCATCTTAGACCCAACCAACACCCTTGTCAGACTTATTTATTGGTGTAAAATAGTTATTTATATTTTTAATTAGTTAGTTGGAGAGTTTAGGATTAGTTAGAATGGTTTAAGTAAACCCTAAACCTAAACCCTACTTTTGGATGACTAATTTGGAGAGCATTTTAGTCATTGTGTTATGTTGTAAACCCTAACCCTATTTTATGTACATGGCCGGCCCCTCCATAACCCTTCATTCCATTCTTCTTCTTCTTCTTCTTCTTCTTCTTCTTCTTCTTCTTCTTCTTCTTCTTCTCTCCATTCTCTTCTTTTCCTTCTTCCAATTTTCTCCATTCCAAGTAAGTTCTTCACCCCTCTTCTCTTTCTTTATTTACTTTTTCCATAAATATAAACCCTAACCCTTCTCTTTTCCCTAACCTAGGTGTGTAGAGCGTAGACTTGGTGTAGAGGCTTGGCTTGGAGGCTTGAGAGTGGTGATTTCTAGGGTTTTGGAGACTTTTGCCTTGGGATTCCAACTCCCAAGAGATAAACCCTAACTTTTCTCTTAGTGATTGTTTTAATATAGTATAATTAGTAGTTTAGAATCTTCCTAAACCTTAGGGATACCCATGGGAGGAAGTTAGAACTTATTTGGTTGTGTTTGGAGACTTTGATATTAAGTTTTGTGTCAATTTTGGGTGAAATCGGAGATTGTCCCAATTTTAGGTGATGCCCTAGGTTAGACGGACCTAGGTAGACATGCTTGGGTGTCTTGAGGGTAAGTACATGTTCCCGTTCGGATACGTGAGGTCGTGTCACAGAGATTTGGGTATTTCGAGCAATTTGGGGATTTTTCGTCACCGTGGATTCCACATGCATGTGAGATTTTGTCACGGACCTAGAATCAGAGGATAGTATTTTTTTGAGGTTCTAGACATCGATTAAAACTCGTGGATAAATTTTAGATTGATTTCGAGTAGGTTTGGTGTGCGTTTCACGAGGTATCGTGAGCCACACACCAAGTGTTCGTCGAAATGATCAAATGGCTATTTTGACTTAGTTTCTAGATTTTGGACTTGTGCGCGGGTTGGTTTAGCTTCGAAAAGTGTGTACTAGGGTTTTTAAGTTATATTATATATATATGTGTATATATATTTATAGGGCTGGTTGTGCGTGTCTTGGGTGGTTGTGTGTGTGTTTGAGAGTATTGTATGATGTGTGTTGTGTGTTAGTGTTTGTGTTTGTGTGTGAGTGTGTGGTTATATAGATACATATATATAGGTATATGTATATATTTATCAGTGTGTGTGTATGTTTATATATATATATGTATAGAAATGTATATATGAGTGTATATATATATATATATATATATATATATATATGTGTGTGTGTGTGTGTGTAAGTGTATTTATATATATATATATATATATATATATATATATATATATATATATATATATATATATATATGTGTGTGTGTGTGTGTGTGTGTGTGTGTGTGTGTGTGTATGTGTATGTGTAAAATCCCTCGATTAATTCTATAGATAGTCAGGTTTGGATCTGAAATTTTTTTGGATTTAGCAGCAGATGTTGAGGTTTAGAGTAGAGTTGAGTTGTTGTTATTTTAATTTATTTATTTAATCTTTGGCGCACCCTACCGTTGCTATTTTATTCGGAGCCCAATATCAGCCCATAAATTTCATTGGACTATTGTACTTCTGACTTGATGCGCCAATTTAGGCACTGGACTTTTTCGTCACAAAAAATCAAATTCGTTGTGCCTTAAATTAATCGCACAAATTCCCGTATCCTAAAATCCATATTTAATTCCGTGTCGGACACCTGTGTCGTTATCCTCAATTTTGACATACCAACTTAACCCATTGAGATGGACCAACTAAAGGGTCCAAGCCTGACTCCAAGCCCCCATCATTTTTTGACCTTTGTGTCATTTCCGAATTTTGACCCCAAATGCCCCCATTTAATTTAAAAGCGCGGGACACTTTAATTCTATTTTAATCAAGGATATCGATTTTGCCTAATCCTAATTTAATCTCTAATTAATCCCATTGGCCATTAAATTAAACCCGTGCCAAACACCCAACACCCCCTCACCATGCAAATCACCAAAAATAATTTTCTCTACAAATTTTGCCTCATTTTATGTGTTCGTACAATTTCCCGAATTTAAGGGGCTAAGTTGCAATTTAGTGATTTTAGGTGCCCTCACCCCATTGGCCAAAACCAAATGGAGAGGCTACAAAATTGGGTCCAAATTACACTCATCCATTCACCACTCCTTATGAAGAAACTATTTTTCTTCATGACAAATCCTATCCCTCCATTTTGAATAGGAGCATCTCCACCCTCCATCCATTCACCACTCCCTATAAAACATCACATCACCCCACCCTCACAACTCACCAACCGGCCCTAATCCCAAGGAAACTAAAAAGAAAACCCCCTCTCTCTCCCTCTCTCCTCACTCATCCATAATTTCTTCATGCAAGCTTCTTCTTCCTCCATTCTTGTTCTTCTTCTTCCTTTGCTTCTTCTCTCTTCTTCTCACTGAAGAAGACCCCCCCTGATCGGCCGACTTCACCGACCCCCGCCCACTCCGGTGCTGCCCCCCGCCCCCTCCGGTGCAGCTCACTCCGGCGCTGCACCCCCCGCTCCGGAGCAGTCGGCCCCCGCCCCGCGGCATCCCAGACCGGCTGTGCACTACCCACATTCGTCGACTGTGCTGACTCCTCCCTGACCGGACTGAGCAGCCTCCCAGCCTCCCTGACCGGACTGTGCAGCCCCCTGCCCTGCCGACTGTACAACAGCCCCCGACCGGCCGTCCAGTCCCGACTATGCGCAGCTCCGGCCAGTGACCGACTTCCCCGCTTCTCCCTGTCCAGTCACTACCACCACCATTACATCTTCACCACCACCTCGCTCCGGCCGCTTGGGTATACTCCTCCCTCTTTCTTTACATTTATACATATTGTTGGTATATATATATATATATATATATATATATATATATATATATATATATATATGGGTTGTGTACATAGCTAGGGTTTGGGTTAATAATGTTGTGTAGTGTAGTACTTGAACAATGATGATTAAGGTAAATATGATTAATGCTAATGATGATTAAGGTTAATGTTGGTTATAATGACTTGAGAATTGGATTAATTTTAGGTTAGGATTTATGTTTATATAAAATAAAATAAATTTAAATGATTTGCATGGAGGTTCAGAATTTGATTTTGACGAGATGTTATGAATGCTAAACATGGTGGAAAGAATGCTAAATCAATTAATGAAGATTAAATTATTGGGAATTAAGATTCTGATATGTTGAACATTGAGGGACACTGAGGAGCACGTGTTTGATTGTGAACTAGTGAGAAGTATAAAACTATTGATCGGTAATTTGGGGACAGAAAATTAATGATGGGTTAAATTAGAGTAGTACTTCTTGAATGAAATAAAGGGTTAATAATCATTAATTGTGTTTTGAGGATGGCTTGATGTTGTAGTACTGATGACTAGATATTTTGACTATCGTACCGATAGTCAACTGTGGTCAAACCCCCCTAGCGACTTGTCCCTGTGAGCCGTAGCTGAGACTGAGTTTAGGTGTGGATGTGTGTCGCATCCCTGTCTGACGTAGAATAGATTATTCATTATTGGTTTGTACCTCATCTCTAGGTACTGCGGGACCTGAGGGCTTGGACGCGGTACCGGGACCCCGTCATCAGCAGCCTCGCACAGGCAAATATACCTTGCCTTTATTGCACTGTTTAAATTCAGTTATTGTTAGTGGCATGTTTATTTAATTTAATATTATATAACTGTGCGCGCCCGAGAAGACTCGGGTGCAGTCAACGAAAACGTTAACGTTAGGACTTTTGTCTGACTTAGTGTCTAGTGGACCCACCTAAAGTTGGTGGAGTTATTGGTATGACTCCCAGGCCTTAACACATTTCTTACACGTGTTGTGAGTCTCATATAGGGCACGAACTTGCGTATGTGGTTGGCCACCTGTACGTCTAGGCGTGCAACGGATAGGGAATAACTGCTATTAGCGATGCATGATAGAAGACTTAGCAGTTATTAGTAGTCGGAGCATAGAATATTGTGGTACAAATGTCCAATCCTTGTCATTATTTGGTTATAAGGTTGGACTATTGTTCTAACGATAGACTATAAGCCAGAGTTACGATGCCACAGCTTAGTAGCTAAGGCGTGTTGTGATATGACATACATAGATCATTGGGCGGGGAGGACGACTAGTAGGCGTATGAGACTCCCACCTCCTTTATACAGATACCGCACTCGACAGAGTAATATGGACGTATATATATTGCAAATACCGCGTTCCTTAGAGTGTTGGACGTTACTTGTTATATATTGTAGATACCACACTCTAAAGGACGTTGGACGTTATACTATTACAGATACCATGCTCCTCGGAGATGGACGTTATTATTACAAGTGCCCTCGAATGGGGTCATATGTGCCATATATTAGCCAGTCACGACGATTGGTGAATTACGTCAGCATATGTCTATAGCCTACACTTTCCCATACGTACTAAGTTATCCTCAAATTGTATTCACTTAGATGGTTAGCACACACCCCCTTTATTTATTCAGTATTTATTTTATGGCATATATTTTTGTATCTTGTTACGTCCCTCTAAGGACCTGGATCCCTTCCAGGTTGTTTGTGCAGTTGCAGGATACTTGATCTGGTAGAGTGTGGACATCATTGCAGATATATTTATATTTTCAGCTATTTCAGTCATGTATTACTTTCTATTTTATTCTGCTTATATAACCTAGTGTTTATAGACCTATATTGTTCTTCTGGTCTATTCGAACGGATGTATTATTGGACTGCAGACTGATGATACGTATCGTTCCTTCTTGAGATTATTTACCCTGGATTGAGATTTAGATTTAGTTGTTGTACGTTAGAAATAGATTATTACTTGGATCACTTGACCATGGACAGCGTAAGTGCACTTCGTCGGGTCCGTTAAATTGGAAAGCCCTACGGAGTTGTACCAGTTGGCCATTGCCACGTGTCTGGTCCCATAGATTTTGGGACTGGGGCATGACATGGTTTTAGTGGTGGCCCATGCAGGTCAGAGCAAATCGTTTCGGTTATGTTACTGTACCGAAAGAGCCTGCAACTTAGGATAAATGTGAATAAGATCTCAATCCATAACCAATTTTAAAACTTCTCTTGTATGTGATTATCGCCCTTGGACTTCCAATTTGTATTCGTTCAATTTTCGTCAATACCGTTATCATTGTTTCTCATCCCCTATTATTCGGAAGACGGACGCTTGCGTCTGATGGGTTCCTCCAGAAGAAGATCACAGTTCAGACGACAGAAGACGTAATTTGTGCAATAATCTCTGAGAAGATTGTTACCCTCCGTAGGGTTGGCTGATAGGTTCTTTTTGGATTCTAGAACTAGTATAGAAGGGTAGCAAGAGAATTGGAGCCAGTAGTACCCTATTCATACTCGAGTTAGCAGTGATCTTGGAAGTACAAGGAGCTGGAAAGATTGTTGATCAAGACCTAGTATAATATAAGGAAATGCATAGCCCAATGCTGGGAACTAGTGGTTGTAGATGATAGCAAAATCAGGAATGATATTATGGACTAGAGAAGATAAAATTTCAGGCTCTCACTTGGAAGATAATGATCGAATTCCAGGAATTCTAGTATGTGCTTGAGTGATACCATTATTGTACTTGTGACTTGGAAAGATGAATAACGAAGAGAAGAAATTCGAGGAATAAAATTCTAGGGAAAACCTTGAGGAGAAGAGAAATTATACATTAGGCAAAAAAATATTTTTTTTTGGGGATTGATGTTGAAAATAGAACAGGGGAATTTATCTCGAGGTTAAAGTCTAGACTATGACATTATCCTAGACATGGATTGGTTGAGCCAATACCGCACAATGCTTGATTGCCGTCGTGGTTGTGTCACCTTTAGACCACCGGATTATCCTGAGTTTTAGTATTTAGAGAGCCTGAAAGCATGGTGCCCACCTACCTTTGAGGCACACATTGCAGAAGGGGAACCAGTGTACCCCGTATTATATCAGAGTTTGAGGATGTGATTCTAGATAATCTTCCAGGCCTGCCACCTGACAGAGAGATAGAGTTGTTATAGAGTTGACTCCAAGAGCGGAGCCAGTTAATTTTCCGTCTTCAGACTAGCACCGATAGAGTTGGTTGAGTTGTAGGTCCGTCGTGGAGGATCTCTTAGACAAGGGTTTCAGTCAGGCTAGTATTTTTCCATGGGGAGCAACCATCTTATTGTAACAAAGAAGGACGAGACGATACATTGCATAACGATTACAGGGCATTGAATGCCGTAGCAATAAAGAGCAAGTACCCTTGTCGCGTATCAAAGATTTATTGGAATCAGCTAAGTGGTGCATACGTATTTTGAAGATCGATCTCAGATCCAGCTATCATCATATCTAGGTACGGAGAGAGGACATTCCTAAGATGACTTTTCGGACAAAGTATGGATACTATGAGTCACTAGTCATGCCATTTGGCTTAACCAACGTGCCAGCAGTATTTATGAGTTTGAGGAACAGTATTTTCCACCAGTACTTGGATAAGTTCGTGGTGGTAATTATCGATAATATCTTGGTATATTCTAAGGACCAGGAGGAGCATGAGAGACACCTCAAGATCGTGTTGGAGACGCTGAGAAATGAGAGATTGTTTGCCAAGCTCAGTAAATATGAGTTATGTTCAGATAGAATTGATAGTCTACGCATCAGGACAACTGAGAGTTCATGAGAAGAACTATCTGACGCATGATCTAGAGCTAGCTGTAGTGATATTTGTACTAAATCTATGGAGATACTACCTTTATGGTAAGCGTGTTGAGGTTTACACAGATCATAAAAGCCTGAAGTATATCTACACGCAAGAGGAGCTCAACATGGGACAGAGGTGCTGATTAGAATTTATGACAGATTATAATATCGAGTTGCAGTACCACCCTGGCAAGGCGAATGTAGTAGCAGATGCCTTAAGCAGGAAGCCTATGGCCTATTTTTACGACTCATCGCCAGTTGTTAGAGGATTTTCAGGAACTTAGGATTGAGATTTTATTGCCAGGCATGGAAGGACAGATGGCCAGTCTCGAGATTCAGTCCACATTTATTGAGAGGATCAAGGCAGCCTTGCCTACAGATACGAGATTTAGACGACTGCGAGAAAGGACAGACGCCGACATGCAAACCGGACTCAGGATTCATGAAGATGGAACATTGTGAAATGGAGATCGCCTATACGTTCTGAGTGGCGAGCTACCCCAAGAGTTGATGACCGAGGCTCATTGCTCGATTTAATCTATTCATCCCGGGGGTACGAAGATGTACCGAGATTTGAGGCAACATTAATGGTAGCATGGGATGAAGAGAAAGATTGAGAGATTCGTGGCAAGATGCTTGGTATGTCAGCAAGATAAGGCTGAATAACAGAGAACTGCAGGACTAATGCAGCTGCTTCCCAATTCTCGAGTGAAAGTGGGAACACATTAACATGGACTTCGTCACAGGATTCCCGCAGAGCCCTAGCGGGAAGGATACAGTTGGGTTATTGTAGACAGACTCACCAAGTCTGCACATTTCTTGCCCTTCAGAGTTGGGCAGTCCGCGAAGATTTTAGCTGACACATATATGAGGTAGATAGTACGACTACATGGAGTGCCTGTCAGCATTGTATCAGATCGTGATTCCAGATTTACGTCGCATTTTTGGCGGAGTATGCAGTAGAGCCTAGGAACTCGTCTTAAGTTCAGCACTACATATCATCCACAGACTGATGGCCAGTCAGAGCGCACGATACAAATATTAGAGGATATACATAATTAATTTTGGAGGATCTTGAGAGGACCACCTACACTTGGTAAAATTCTCCTACCATAACAGCTACCAGGCTAGCATACAGATGGCACCTTATGAGGCACTGTGCGGCAGAAAATGTAGGTCGCAGTTTGTTGGAGTGACGTGGAAGAGCGTCAGATGCTTGGTCCTGAGTTAGTGACACAGAAAATGGAGAAGTTCAAGCAGATTCAGAGCCACCTGCGTGCAGCACAGGACAGAAGGAACGTTGGGCAGATGCGTACCGTAGGCCATTGGAGTTTAAGGGGGGTGACCATGTATTTTTGAGGATATCGCCTACTCGTGACACCATCAGATTCGAAGGAAGAGGCAAGCTGAGTCCGCGGTACATCGGGCCTTTTGATATCTTGGAACGAGTTGGCGAAGTAGCTTACCGTCTTGTATTGCCTCCATCATTAGAGGGAGTGCATGACGTATTTCACGTATCGCAGCTGAGAAGATATGTCGCAGACCCTAGCCAAGTGCTTGATCATTCGGAGATTACAGTGGGGCCCAGTCTATCTTACGTAGAGCAGCCAGTTAAGATCCTTGATCGCAGCGAGAAGACTTAGAGAGGGCAGACTATTCGACTGGTCAGAGTTGCTGGAAACACCACTCATCAGGCGAGTCTACTTGAGAGCGTGAGGATTCTATTCGGCAGCGGTTCCGTACTTATTTGAGGAGCAAGGTAAAGAATTTACGTACGGTACTTGATTACTAGTTGTTTTAAAATTCGTTAGCTATTATCGTGCTTTACTTTTAATTTCGGGGACGCAATTTTTCTAAGTTGGGAAGAATGTAAAACCCCTTGAATAATTCTATAGATAGTCAGGTTTGGATCTGAAAATTTTTTGGATTTAACAGCAGATGTTGAGGTTTAGAGTAGAGTTGAGTTGTTGTTATTTTAAATTATTTATTTAATCTTTGGCGCACCCTACCGTTGCTATTTTATTCGGAGCCCAATATCAGTCCATAAATTCCATCAGACTATTGTACATCTGACTTGACTCGCCAATTTAGGCACTGGACTTTTCCATCACACAAAATCAAATTCGTTGTGCCTTAAATTAATCGTACAACTTCTCGTATCCTAAAATCCATATTTAATTCCGTGTCGGACACTTGTGTCGTTATCCTCAATTTTGAGATACCAACTTAACCCGTTGAGCCAGACCAACTAAAGGGTCCAAGACTGACTCAAAGCCCCTACCATTTTTTGACCTTTGTGTTATTTCCGAATTTTGACCCCAAGTGCCCCCATTTAATTTAAAAGCGCGGGACACTTTAACTCTATTTTAATCAAGGATACCGATTTTGCCTAATCCTAATTTAATCTCCAATTAATCCCGTTGGCCATTAAATTAAACCCGTGCCAAACACCTAATACACCCTCACCATGCAAATCACCAAAATCAATTTTCTCTATAAATTTTGTATCATTTTATGTGTTCGTGTAATTTCTCGAATTTAAGGGCTAAGTTGCAATTTAGTGATTTTAGGTGCTCTCACCCCATTGGCCAAAACCAAATGGAGAGGTCACAAAATTGGGTCCAAATTACACTCATCCATTCACCACTTCTCATGAAGAAACTATTTTTTTTCATGACAAATCCTATCCCTCCATTTTGAATAGGAGCATCTCCACCCTCCATCCACTCACCACTCCCTATAAAACATCACATCACCCCACCCTCACAACTCACCAACGGCCCTAATCCCAAGAAAACTAAAAAGAAAACCCCCCTCTCTCTCCCTCTCTCCTTACTCATCCATAATTTCTTCATGCAAGCTTCTTCTTCCTCCATTCTTGTTCTTCTTCTTCCTTTACTTCTTCTCTCTTCCTTTACTAAAAAGAAGACCCCCCCTAACCAACCGACTTCACCGACCCCCGCCCACTCCGGCGCTGCCCCCTGCCCGCTCCGGTAAAGCTCACTCCGGCGCTGCACCCCCCGCTCCGGAGCAGTCGGCTCCCGCCCCGCGGTATCCCAGACCGGCTGTGCACTGCCCACAACCGACTTTGCTGACTCCTCCCTGACCGGACTGAGCAGCCTCCCTGACCGGACTGAGCAGCCTCCCAGCCTCCCTGACCGGACTGAGCAGCCTCCCAGCCTCCCTGACCGGACTGTGCAGCCCCTGCCCTGCCGACTGTGCAACAGCCCCCGGCCGGCGTCCAGTCCCGACTACGCGCAGCTCCGGCCAGTGACCGACATCCCCGCTTCTCCCTGTCCAGTTACTACCACCACCACTACCACCACCATTACATCTTCACCACTACCTCGCTCCGGCCGCTTAGGTATACTCCTCCCCCTCTCTTTATATTTATACATATTGTTGGTATATATATATATATAGGTTGTGTACATAGCTGGGGTTTGGGTTAA
>JAYESA010000007.1:48148958-48165607 GCA_036927795.1 Iris macrosiphon
GACTTCAGGCAGCTGCTATCGCTCCACTCATCACTCCTACGGTTGACGAAGCATCTGCTTCTCTCGGAGATCCTCTTCCACCTGTTGATCCGAGAGTTACCCCAGTTGTTCCGGTGGTACCTCCTCTACCACCTCCTGCACTGGTAGACGCTGCCCAGTTGTTTGCGTTCTTCAGGGAGTTGACGTACGCACAGTACCGCCAGGTGGACATGATGAGATTGGATATTAAGAATGCCCACCAGGTGGCCATGATGGTTGTAGACAGAGTGGCTCAGATCCAGCCACAGGCAGAGCAGGCTCAGCATCCGAGGCCGGGCAGCATCATCGACTTCCAGAAGATATGGTCCAAGGAGTTCTGGGGTATAGAGAAATCCTGTACGCGGATGACTGGATCGAGCACATTGAGGGGATCTTCAGGCTAGCACTGATCCCAGCCAGCATGTAGATAGAGGCAGCGGGCAGCCAGATGTTCGATCTTGCCCTTACTTGCTACCGTACTGATACGAGGATAGCGGTACCGGGACTGACTTGGGAGACTTTTAAGAAGCTTTTCAAGAAAAAGTTCTTTCTGGATGTGTCTCTCAGTGCTTTGGAGAGCCAGTTTGAAGCACTCATCCAAGGGAGCATGCTGGTGGATGAGTATACAGCAGAGTTCTACCGTTTGGGCAGATATATAGAGGGCTTGAGCGAGGCAGCGAAGGCGCAAAAGTTCTGTAAGGGTTTGGACATGGTGGTCAAGTCCTTGACTAGGAGTGACCGCGAGGTGACCTTCAAGCAGATTGTGAGTGATGCTCAGAGGGTTGAGGATGACTTAGAACTGAAGACCAAGAGGAGTAAAGATGCTTTTGGAGCAGGCAACAGTGCGGGCTCAGCCAAGAGGCCGTTCCAGCAGACTCAGTAGTACCAGGGTTAGGGTCGTACGCCTTTCCGGCAGGCGCCTCAGCAGTAGAGGCAGGGACAGCAGCAGGGTCCGAGGCAGCCCATCATTTGCCCTTTCTATAGAAAGTCGGGGCACGAATGGGACATTTGTAGGAAGAGGATGGGCAGATGCTTGTTATATGGTGCAGCAGATCACTAGTTGAGGGATTGCCCTTCAGCACTCATTCGTGCAGCTCAGGGCGGAGGAGCCGCTCAGAGGGGACCAGCTAGAGCACCTGTAGTACAGCAGAGAGGACAGCCTTTGCAGACTCAGTAGTAAAGGTTTGCCCAGCAGCAGCACCGAGGAGGTCAGCAAGGGCGAGCTTTTTCCCTTACTGTAGGGGAGGCCGAGCTAGTTGGTAATGTGATCTCAGGTTATGTTCTTCTTGATTCTATTCCAGCACTTGCTTTATTTGATTCCGGTGCTTCCCATAGCTTTGTGTCTGTATCTTTTGTTGTTAGACACTATCTTGTTGCTGAACCTTTAGCTAGACTCTGCAAGATCACGACCGGGGGTAGTATCATCCTAGTCAGTGATGTTTACAAAGACTGGAGAGTTACCTTGGGAGGCCGGGAGATGAGGGTGTGCCTACTCGTAATGCCACTTTTGAGCTACGACATTATACTCGGGATGGATTGGTTGAGTATGCGCTGTGCTAGTATAGATTGTCGTGGAGGCAGAGTGTTGTTTAGTCCGCCGGGAGAGCCAGAGTTTGAGTTTGCCAGGGGAGCAGCGGAGCAGGGCAAAGGAGTCTTCTGCGGAGCCCTGGTGGTAGAGCAGAGGTTGCCACATCCATTGATAGCGGAGTTCATGGATGTCTTTCTGGAGGAGTTGCCAGGGTTACCTCCGGACAGAGATGTAGAGTTCTTTATAGACTTGGTGCCATGCGCAGAGCCGATATCCCAGCACGTCTATAGAGTCAACAACAGTGAGCTGGTAGAGTAGAAGAAGCAGGTAGATGAGCTTCAGGACAAGGGATTTATCAGATCCAGTTCTTCTCCGTGGGGTGCTTCGGTACTTTTTGTGCTGAAGAAGGATGGGTCGATATAGATGTGTATCGACTATAGGGCTCTGAACAACCTCATAATCAAGAACAAGTATCCGCTACCGTGTATTGATGATCTCTTTGACCATTTGAGCGGAGCAAGGGTATTTTCCAGGATTGATCTGAGGACAGGCTACCACCAAGTGAAGGTCAGGAGGGAGGATATTCCGAAGATGGCTTTTCGGACCAGGTTTGGACAGTATGAGTTCATGGTGATGCCGTTTGGGTTGACTAATGCCCCGACAGTGTTCATGAATCTGATGAACAAGGTGTTCCATCAGCATCTGGATAAGTTTATTATGGTGTTTATAGATGATATCTTGGTGTATTCAAAGACCCCAGAGGAGCATAAGGAGCATCTGAGGATAGTGTTGGAGACTCTCAGAAAGGAGAAGCTTTATGGAAAGCATTTGAAGTGTGAGTTCTTCCTTGAAAAGATTGAATTCCTTGGTCATGTGGTAACAAGAGAGGGAATCTCGGTAGATCCGAGAAAGATTATGGCAGTTGAGGCATGGAGTGCTCTGAGTTCAGTAGCAGAGGTCAGGAGTTTCCTGGGACTGGCAGGTTACTACAGGAGATTTGTCCAGAATTTTTTCTGGATTGCAGAGCAGTTGTCTAGGCTGACCCGGAAGAACATAGAGTTTGTTTGGTCAGAGGAGTGCCAGGTCGCCTTTAATAAGCAAAAGAGGAGGTTGACGACAGCTCCAGTGTTAACGTTGCCATCGGGGTCTGGAGGTTTCACTATCTATAGTGATGCATCAGGAAAGGGACTGGGTTGTATGTTACAGCAGAATAGGAGGGTGATTGCCTATGCTTCCAGACAATTACGTTCTCATGAAAAGAACTACCCTACCCACGATTTGGAGTTGGTAGCGGTCATCTTTGCTCTGAAGTTCTGGAAATACTATTTATACGGAGAGCGTGTGGAGATCTTCATATACCACAAGAGCTTGAAGTATGTGTTTACCCAAAAAGAGATGAACATGAGGGAGAGAAGATGGTTGGAGTTGATGAACGACTCCGACATATTATTGAAGTACCATCCAGGGAAGGCGAACATAGTTACAGATGCACTGAGTAGGTATCCGGTAGCTATGTACCTGACTACAGATCGTTATCTTCTGGCAGATTTAGAGAGCTTGGGAATTAAGGTAATAGTACCTAGAGTTGAGGTGCAGATGTGGGGACTGCAGATTTAGTCAGAGTTGGTAGACCGGATCAGGGCTACACAGTTTGAGGATGAGTCCCGAGGAGCAACAGGGCGCAGGTTCAGATTAGATTATCATATGACTTCACCATTGCTGATGATGGTTCATTGCGACACGGTACCAGGTTGTGTATGCCGAGTGGGTCATTGCGCGAGGACGTTCTTCAGGAGTCGCATCAATTCCAGTACTCTATGCATCCAGGTGCCAACAAGATGTATAGAGATCATGTATGTTGGTACGGGATGAAGTGGGAGGTAGCGCGCTTCGTATCCTGATGCTTAGTGTGCCAGCAGGTGAAGGCGGAGAGGCAAATGCCAGGAGGGTTGCTCCAGCCGTTACCTATTCTGGAGTGGAAATGGGAACATGTGACCATGGATTTTATTTCTGGGCTTCCCCGTTCTCTAGGAGGGAAGGATGCAATTTGGGTCATCGTAGACAGGTTGACCAAATTAGCCCACTTTCTACCATTCAAAGTGGGTACGTCTACGGAGAGACTAGCAGAAATATATGTGCGCCAGATAGTCAGACTGTATGGAGTTCCTGTGAGCATAGTATCAGACCGGGACAGTCGCTTTATTTCGTATTTCTAGAGGAGTCTACAGGCTAGCTTGGGCACCCAGCTCAAGTTTAGTACTGTATATCACCCACAGACAGACGGTCAGTCAGAGAGGACCATTCAGACCATTGAGGACATGATTCGCACTTGTATTCTAGATTTCAGAGGCTCATGGGTGGATCACTTGCACTTGGTAGAGTTTGCTTACAACAACAGCTACCAAGCCAGTATCGAGATGTCACCAATCGAGGCATTGTTTGGACGGAGGTGTCGAACTCTGTTATCATGGGATGATGTAGGCGAGAGAGCTTTGCTTGGCTTGGAGACGGTGGTGGATGCGGCGGAGAAGGTCAAGCTCATTAGAGATAGACTTCGGGTGGCGCAGGACAGGCAGCAGCATTGGGCCAATAGCCACCGAAGTTCTTTGGAGTTTGAGGTATAGCTTAGAATTTAGATTTTGTTCTTGTGTTTGCTTATGATTGCTTATTTTAGATTAAGTGCTGAGACCTTGTTTGTGCTAGGTTGGTGATCTGGTGTTCCTGAGGATTTCTCCGACGTGGGGCACTATTCGCTTCGGTGGAGGCGGGAAGCTTAGCCCATTTTTTGTCTGACCCTTCAGCATCCTTGAGAGGGTCGGCGCTTTGGCGTATAGGCTAGATTTGCTGCCTACGCTAGAGAAAGTTCATAATGTGTTCCACGTGTCATAGTTGAGACGGTACGTGACGGATCCCAGTCACGTACACTCAGAGATCATGGTGGGCCCTACTCTTAGCTATACAGAGCAGCCGGTGGAGATCCTGGATCGGCGGGAGAAGGTGTTGAGGAACCAGACTATTCCCTTGGTTCGCGTCGCGTGGAGACATCACTCTCCAGGTGAGTCGACCTAGGAGAGGAAGGATGAAATGCGTGAGCGATACCCTTATCTTTTTGAGCCCTGAGGTATGGTTCTTTCTTTTTCTTGCATTCCTGTCCTAGTTTCGTCTTTTAATTTCGAGGACGAAATTATTTTAAGGAGGGTAGGCTTGTCACTACCCAATTCTAGAAAATAGGATTTTCTTTTTTTATTTATTTGGTAAATTGTGTATTGATCATAAATAATTATATTTATATTTAATTAGTTGGTTGTATTATTTTTATATTGGTTATTTTAGGGTTTTGGATAGTGTTGACCCATGTCAGACCCTAGTGGACCCATGTGAGACCCAACCAACACCCTTGTCTGACTTATTTATTTGTATAAAATAGTTATTTATATTTTTAATTAGTTAGTTAGAGAGTTTTGGATTAGTTAGATTGGTTTAAGTGAACCCTAAACCTAAACCCTATTTTGGATGACTAATTTGGAGGGCATTTTAGTCATTGTGTTATGTTGTAAACCCTAACCCTATTTTATGTACAAGGCCGCCCCCTCTTCTCTTCCTTTATTTACTTCTTCCATAAATGTAAACCCTAACCATTCTCTTTCCCCTAACCTAGGTGTGTAGAGCCTAGACTTGGTGTAGAGTCTTGGCTTGGAGGCTTGGAGGCTTAAGAGTGATTATTTCTAGGGTTTTGGAGACTTTGGCCTTGGGATTCCAACTCCCAAGAGGTAAACCCTTACTTTTCTTTTAGTAATTGCTTTAATATAGTATAATTAGTAGTTTAGAACTTTTTTAGACCTTAGGACTACCCATGGAAGGAAGTTATAACTTGTTTGGTTGTGTTTGAGACTTTGACATTAGATTTTGTGTCAATTTTGGATAAAATCCGAGATTGGCCCAATTTTGGGTGATGCCCTAGGTTAGACGGACCTAGGTAGACGTGCTTGGGTGTCTTGAGGGTAAGTACGTGTCCCCGTTTGGACACGTGAGGTCGTGTCGCAAAGATTTGGGTATTTCGGGCGATTTGGGGGTTTTTTGTCGCCGTGGGTTCCACATACATGTGGAATTTTGTCATGGACCTACAATCAGAGAGTTAGTATTTTTTAAGGTTCTAGACATCGATTAGAACTCGTGGGTAAATTTTGGGTCGATTCTGAGTAGGTTTGGTGTGCGTTTCATGAGGTATCGCGAGCCACACACATCGTCGAAATGACCAAATGGCTATTTCGATTTGGTTTCTAGATTTCGGGCTTGTGTGTAGGTTGGTTTAGCTTTAGGGAGCATGTACTAGAGTTTTCAAGTTATATTTTTTATATATATGTGTATATATATGTATAGGGGTGGTTGTATGTGTGTTTGAGAGTGTTGTGTGTTGTGTGTTAGTGTGTGTGTTTGTGTGTGAGTGTGTGGTTATATAGATACACATATATATAGGTATATGTATATATGTATGAGTGTGTGTGTATGTTTATATATATATATATGTGTGTGTGTAGATATGTATATATGAGTGTATATATATATATATATATATATATATATATATATATATATATATATATATATATATATATATATATAAACACACTTACACACACACACACACACACACATATATATATATATATATATATATATATATATATATATATATATATGTGAGTGTGTTTATATATATATATATGTATGTTAGTGTGTTTATAAATATATATATATATATATATATATATATATATATATATATATATATATATATATGTGTGTGTGTGTGTGTGTGTGTGTGTGTGTGTGTGTGGGTCAAGGTGTATGTGTAGGGAGAGTGAGATAAAGGGATGGATAGATGGAGAGAGTGAGAGAGATGATGAGCTGCAGCAGCAGCAAATAGATCAGCAGAGAGCAGCATCAGCTGCAGGCATGAAGAGCTGCAGCAGCAGCAAGGCTGCACCAGCAGCAGTAGCAGTAGCATGGCTGCACCAGCAGCAGCAGTAGCATTTTGCAGTAGCAGCAGCTGCAACAACTAGCTAGTGGCAGCAGTATCAGCAGGTAGTAGCAACAACAGTGAGAGAGAGAGAGCCAGAGATATACATATATATGTATATAGATATAAGTATAGGTATGGATATATATGTGTGTGGAGATATATATATGAGATGGGTAAAAGATATAATTATATATGTATGTGTGATATATATATAGATATGTAGTTAGATATGTATATGTGTTTAGATATATATTTTTGCCTAGATATATAGCTATATATATATATATATATATATATATATATATATATATATATATATATATATATATAGTTAGCTAGTTAGTTAGTGTTAGAGAGGGGTTAGATAGTTATCTCAATACCTCGAGATAACAAGGTATCTCAATACCTTAAGATACTCAAGGTATTGGGTATCGGGGCGAGGTATTGGGCGTTTGCCTAGGATTGGGATTAGAGTTGGATTTATATCTATAGGTGTATATATATATATATATATATACGTGTTAGTGTATGCATTAGGGGGATTATGCGGGGTATATAGCGTAGGTTGGGGTATCGTATACCGAGGTTATCCCGGTATCTCAAGGAGGCGAGTTTGAGGGTTTACTAGCTTAATGAGCTAGTTTTGACCTAGAATTTTAGGGGCACCCTAGTTTGACCTAGATTTGACCGTAATTGTCCTCGTTGACCGCCAAAGTCAACGTTGACCTAGTTTTGGCCTAGACTAGACTTTTTGGTCCCTAGGTTGACTTTTTGACCTAGATTTCACCGGTTTGACCCGTTTGAGCTAGAATAACCCTAGAAGCTTATTTTTAGTTATTTTATATCAGTTTAACTCTTTTGAATCCCGTTTAACCTTGCTTTTCTCAATAGGTCCTTGCGACGCCAGTCCGGATCTCGATCCTTACAAGTTGTTCAGGACGTCAGGCGAGTACTTACCTCTGATTATTTTTATTTTATGATAGCGTATATATCACCTGTTCTAGAACTGTAATACTTGATTTTGACACATTATTTCATGAGCTGGTACTAGTTTGATCCCGTCATGAGATGTTATCCCCTTTACCGTGTTCAGCGGGTACTCTATCATGTGTATTTCATCATGTGCTTCGGGTATTGATTCTCATGTGCTATCATGTGCTTCGTGTTCTCTCGCCTTCATGTGCGTAAATTATTTATCATGTACGTAGTGTGTCATGGTTGGATCCAAGAGTATTAGTAGTGGAGGGGAGTAGAAGTTGATTATATGATCAAATTCAAAGAGTATTCATGTGTATGTCAGTTATGCAACTCACGCATAATGGAGTTATCATAGATTAATTATGTACAACCTAAGCCGATCACATAACGAACTTGTGCTTAAGGCACTTAGCTAGTATTCCTATTTTCCCACATGCAGTTACTTCTCTACTTGTAATGTTCTCCAGTTTTATATTGCAGTTACTTTATCAGTTCTACCATATATTTATTTTCCTTTGCATCTTGTATTCTTTTCTATTGCTAGTCATATACACCTTATCATATATTTAGAGTTACTTTCAGAGTTATGTAATTCGCTCCAGTCCTGACTGGATATATTTTTTCAGAGAATCCTGAGGATTTTTGCATGACCTACTACGGGCCAGGTGTCGACGAGTGTTGCGACCCTGAGATTGAGGATGAGCCTGTCCCAGCTGAGGAGACGCCGCTAGTGCCCTAGTATAGCTAGGTGGGTTTCACTGGGTTTGTTCCTAATTAGTGTTTGGGATGAATGTATTATTATTATTATTATTATTATTATTATTATTATTATTTTGCTACTGTGTGATGTTGTAGACTTTTAGACTTGGACTGTATATTTGGATATTGTATTTGCTCTCTTTGGTTCTTTTTTTCTTTGTTGATATCTTATCATGCTTTTACTCTTCTCCTAGTTATATGATTGAGTTTATATATATTATGTGGTTTTCCTCCTTTTGGAGAGGTTATCTTGACAGGTTATTATGACATATAAATAGTTGTGACCTAGAACGGACCTAGACAGCGTTCTACCGCCAATTCTACGGCGTAGGTTGGACGTACCCACGACTCGTGCCCGATTTTTCAGGTGCGGGTCGTGACAAGTATAACTTGGTATTAGCAATGTAATCTAGTAATAGCAAGGTTTAACCTAGAATACCTTAGAATGGACTAGTTGACTACATTAGCCAACCAAATGGACAACTTGGAATCCAAATTTGTGATTTTGACTCAAACAACCTATATTTGAACTAGTTTAGTATTTATGATTTTAAATCACCCATTGATATGGGTTTTTATGTATAGGTTAGTGTGACACCGGTTTGAACATTAATTTGCATCCATTGCTCTAGACCACAGGCGAGTACATTCTCGGATAGTTTTTATTATATTATATTTACTATGATTCATGTATTAGTAATGTTTTACTTAATTCCTGACACGTTGTTACATGGATTGGTATAGTTGCGATTCCCGTCAGGAGATATTGCTTTTCCCGCTTACTGTGCAAGTTATTCTCGTAGAACGTGTCATAGTTTGGATCTACTGTACTAGTCAAGGTGGGAAAGTACTAGCTAGATATGTGATCATACCCTTTTCTGTGCAAGAGAAAGTATTGTGAGTATTAATCATACACCTCACATATGATTAGCCAGGCCCTATCATATTTTGCAAGTTTCTAAGCTGATCATATGATAACACTAATACTTCAAGGAACTTAATGAGTATAGTTTCTTCATGTCTATTTTATTTTCACTAAGATGTTCTCTATTGCTTGTCTACTTATTCTATGCCATATAGTTGTATTTATTCATTTTTATATTGATATTATCAGTTATGATTCAGTTATTTATTTCATCTTATATTGCACTCTCTATTACTATTTTATAGTCTTTGTCATTTAACTAAAACTGATTTTAGGTTGTACTCGTTCCATCCTGACTAATTTTTTTTTTAGATGACTATTTAGAGGATTGTTGTCCGACTTTCTACGGACCGCATGAGAGAGTACAAATATGGACCATGTAGCTCATGTATGATTGCCGAAAGGTCTAGCCAGATTCACCAGTTATATTAGTTAGTACCTTTTAGCATTTTGGTACCAGATTTATTTTCGGTATATATTTGAGACTTAGATGTTGTTGCTTAAAGTTTAGATATTATATTTTTGTTTAGACTTATGGTTGTGATTTGGATTCTTCTTTTTTCTATGTAATTGAGTATTCTTATCCTGACTAGATATTTTATAGTTTTCATTATTCTTATCGTGCTTTAGTTCTGGGATTGAGTATTTCATTTTACATTATTATATCTTTGTCTCCTTGTGGAGTTGGATATTTATGTGAGATTGCTAGTTAGATAGTCTTGACCTAGACATTGTTCTACCGCCAATGCTGCGACGTAGGCTGGATGTACCTACGTACTCATGCCCCTATATCGGGTACAGGTCGTGACAGCCCCAAATAATACCCAAATCTCATTAATACCTTGATTACCTTACCCTCATCTTACCATGACACTAGGTTCACACTATACTTGGATACATAGGATATTCACCATTCTCATACATTATATTATACCCTCTGTTATACACTCTGACACAGCTGTCATACCCTCAACACTATACACAACTTAGACACCACCTACACTTAACCTCCACTCTATCTAGGATACCCCATCCCAAGTATCATATTGATACAAGATACTCATTTGACACTCAATTATAGTGCTTATCTACATCTTACTTGTACAGGCTATCACTCACTAATAACTAGTCTAAATACCCAGGTAGGTGCTTCAACCCTACCTCACTTATTGTTTCTAGATTTCTATAAAATAAGCTATTGGTTCAAGATGCACTAGATGCACTACAGAAGTGAAACTCCCCTTCTGCTCAACTTGCCAATGTATTGCACACAAGTATTGGCACTTCTGCACATAGCCCATATTAATCTCCAACTGATATATATACATAGGTCAATCCCTTTGTTTGCTATTTACTAAAGTTGAACAACCTTTGTTGTATAACAAACAAAAGTAGTAGAGAGAAATCCTAAACAGTAAATCTATGTATAATATTTTTGATTCTGGGGAGGATGACGATAGAGATCGAGTACTACAGCTGACTCCTTTACTCCGTTGACGGTCAGACAGGAAAATAAGGATGATTTCTTCATGTTTCCTCTCTCCTGTGTGTACATATCCCTTGTGGGTATACAATCCTACTATTTATAGCCATCATGCTGACGGGCTATACGCGCGCATATGCTATGTGTGCATAGATTCTTTTTGGAATTTGTTCTCACTTTATGTGCATGACTTGGTCATCTTGACACGTGGCTTGCACTTAGTTGTAGAGAATATTTTTAGTTGAAAAAGAAAGATTTATTCGTACATGGCCGTATAAAGACTGAACTGCATAGGGGCTGAGCCTCATGGAGATCGGGCCTTGGGGTCGTTTAGACGCATAAGGACCACGAAACATAGGGATCTTGACTCATGAAGAGTTGGCTCATAGAGAGATTGGTTCATGGAGAGCTTGACTCATGGGGAGCTTGGCTTATTGAGAGCTTGATGTATAGAGAGTTTGTCGTATGGGGAGCTTTATCACGTACATACGTGTTACTGTATGACTATATTCAGACAAAGGTAATCATGTTAGTGACGTAAGAATTGATGTCCACTGTCAGCGTGAAAATCAAGACGTTCAGAGCCATTATCGCTTTGTTAGAGTTATAAATGTTGTGACTGATAGAAATTGCACCATGCGTCCAAATTGTCATGCGTCACATAACTTCTTGGTCGCATGATTTTATGGCGCATAGTTGTTTTGATATGCGGCTTGGTTTATGAGCACTTACTTCTTTGAGATTTTTTATGCTTCTACAAGACCACATTCAAAGTTTTCAAACTTGGATGAGTTTGGAATACTTTGAATAAGAAGAATGGAAAGAGATCTTCAGAACACATAGGTTGCCTGTTGTATGAAGATCTTTCAGCAAAATAAGTTTGTCGCATGCACTTACTGATGCATTGATGAATCTGTCAAGCTATTTAATCTATATTAAATGATAAGATTTGGCTCGATCTTTGGATGAATCTCTTGGAATTCTGAGCCATTGTCTGACACGGGTTTATCGAGGCAATAGTTTCCAAGGAGATTAAAGTGGATCATGCAAATCAAGGCATTATGTTCATGCTCATAACTGTTTGGTTCATTACCTCAACCCCCCTCCCGGCCCAACCTTGGAGCCTATAAATAGGCTGTCCAGGGAGGAGAGAAAACTTTGTCTCTCTGCTTCCTCTTTCTTCGTGAAAAATATTGAAGGTTGTTGTTCCTTTTGTCGAGGAGTTGGTCAAGGGTGGCATCAATCCATCGCCTCCTCATGCTGATGCTCTACTTGGAAGTAAGGGAGTTCCATAATTCTCGTGCCATGGTGCCAAGGACATAAAGACACAAGTACACAGTCTTGCTGCGTGGATAAGAAATTATCTAGAACACGTATAAATTTTTTAC
Organism: Iris macrosiphon; assembly: GCA_036927795.1. Classification (NCBI taxonomy): domain Eukaryota; kingdom Viridiplantae; phylum Streptophyta; class Magnoliopsida; order Asparagales; family Iridaceae; genus Iris; species Iris macrosiphon. The sequence continues at coordinate 48,161,061 of JAYESA010000007.1, forward strand.
ATAGCTCTGTTGCATGGATAAGAGATCATCGAGGACATGAATAAACTTTTTATATGGGTCATCCACATGGATGCGGGCTCATCCAAAACATGTGTCGACCCTCACACTATCGCATGGATGAGGAGTTATATAAATCATGCCTCAACTTTCACACGGTCGTATGACCGAGGAGCCATCTAGAACATGAGCTCAACTTATCTCTGTCGCATGGATAAAAAAGTTATTCAGAATATGTACAATCTTTTGTTTACTGATAACATGTATTTTCTCTGTGCAAGTTTGTCCTTTCTCATGCTACCTATGATGGAGCATGGAAGTATATCATAACGCTCGTAGTTTAAGGTAAAGACCAACTTTATGTGATATTTTGCCAAGAAATGATCTATGAGACGAGGGTGAATGCCCGTCGTTGTGGGTGCGATCATCCATGTTTATGCAGTATGCTAGCTGCATTTCTTTTCTTTATTCGACCTGACACCAGTCGGGTCCGGTAGTGTTGATTACAAGATTTAGATTGATTGCCATTCCCTGTCTTCAATCAACCCGTGCCACCAAAGAGCGTCTGATTCTCCCCTCCCTTGTTATCCATCAATATGTATTCTTTTTTGTATACTGAGGTTTGTACCGAGGAAGGATGACCCAGAGTGCATTGGGTTTTGCTACCGATTTTACCTACGTCGGTACCAGAAATAGCACGAAGGGGCGCTTTAATGGAGAAGGTTCTTATTATAGAAACTTGTATCATATATACTCATGATCTTGAATATTAATGAAAATCTTGTATGTAATAGATCCCCATCATATGTACTCATGATCTTGAATATTAATAAAAAGTTTATTCTTTTTCCAGAACTTCTTCTTGTATTTGTCATGTTATATATTTGGACCTTGGATATTGTATTAGAGGAAATATGGACGTAATACAACACCGTAGTTTGCTAAGGACATCCACTGGGGGATCTTTGGTGGACCTATTACTTCCTGCGCACTTGAGTGCCAGTAATAATTTCAAAAATAAAACCCTATCAAAGGTTATATAGGAAAGATAGGTTTTGTATACTTATCATCGCTGATGTAACTAAAGTTAAGTACGGATGATAAGCTAGGATGTCGACCGATATCAGAGTTAATATGGACGTGACAGTCGATAGCCAAAACATGGCGGTTTGCTCAGAGGTAATGTGGACATAGAAAACCCTAGTGGAGAGAATATTAGGACTCTAATCCAGAGGTAGTATGGACGTGGATTAGTTCCTAAAGGAACTGGCTTTTAAGTGGCCCACTCGAGAGTGTGCGATAGACCTGAGGAACTCCCTACTAGGAAACTTTTGAGGATCCATTATTTGTTGCGTATTCAGGACTCCTGAATAAGATAATAGCTTTTATAATAAATTATAGGGGGGAAATCTCGTGTTATAAATGTGCGCTTGCTGGGTATAAACAACAGAAATAGAAATACTGTACATTTTAGTCGCCCTGTTGGGAATAGGGGGAGTACAAGTCTAGCTTAGACATAGTACTTCTTGAGAAACTTGCCATTGATCGGCATCATGAGAAAGTCTCCATTAGGTTTTACGAGCCGGTAGGGACCGTTGGAATAAATCGATTCCATAATGAAAGGGCCTTCCCATTTGGCTTGGAATTTTTTCGTCTTCTTGTGCGTCATAACCATCGGCCTTCTTATGGCTAAGACTATGTCACCTATTTAGAATATTCTTTCTTTGACTCATTTATTGAAGGCTTCTAAAAGGCGTGCCTGGTATAGCTCAATGCGGTGTTGATCTTAGAGACGCTTCTCATAGAGTGCTTCTAATTCTTGCAACCGTCGATGGTGGTTATAGTCATCTGTCAACTGGTTGGAGAGGGCCACCCTGAGTAAGGGGATCTGGACCTCTAGAGAGAGCACGACCTCACTTCCGTAGGCTACGGAAAATGTCTTGCTTCCCGTCGATGTTCGAATGATTGTGCGATAGACCCAGAGATACTAAACCAGCTTTACATTCCAGTCACGCTTGTTGTATGACACAAACTTCTTGAGGAGTTTTATGATGGTCTTCTTGAATACTTCTGCCAGACTATTCGCTTCTGGGTCCTATGCAGTCGAGGCTATAATCTGAATTTGGTTTTTATCACTAAATCGGTAAAAAACATGACTCGTGAACTATGGACCATTGTCATGGATGATCCTCTGAGGCAGTCCGAATTGATAGATAACGTGGTGTTTGACAAATCTGATCACTTTTGACATTTTTATCTCAACTAGCGGGACAACTTTTGCCTACTTTGAGAAGTAGTCGGTTATAGCGAGAATAAATCGGTGCCCTTTTGATGATGGTAGGCTAATCGGTTGTCACTACCATATTTTCTAGAAAAGGGTATTTTAGTAATTTTCTATTTAGTTAATTATTGTGCTTGATAAATAATTATTTGTTGTATTATTTAATTCTTGTTAGATGTTAATAAATTATTTTAGACTTGTGTTAGTGGACCTAAGTAGTTAGTTTGGACTCATGGACCAACATAAATTAATTAGTTAAACATAGCCCATTTAGAAAGCCCATTGTTAAGGAGATGGATTAAATTAATTAAATCATTAGACTAGAAGCTTCCTTCCTTAATTATTTCTTCATGAGAGGCCCCAAGGAGTATATTGGATATTACATGATAACTTGAGGGAGGGGAAATAGGGGCTGGCCTATTTAAATAGAGGGGGAAATTTCTCTCTCCTCTTTTCATTCCAAACCTAGATCTAGAATTTCTCACTACCAAATTTTTTTCATTCCTACTTCATTTTCCTACCAAATTTATTCCAATTGCTTCCCAAATCACCATTAGAGACTTGAGAAGCAGGGATCTAGAAGGAGAAAGCAAGGATCTACAAAGAGGAGCAAGGATCTACAAGTTGGAGGCCATTTTATCTCAATTGGAGATTTTATTGAGAATCCATCTCCCAATAGGTACAATTTATTTTTTCTCCTTAAAATAGCTTCTAAATATGAGATTTAATTATGGAAAATCAACCCATATGCATAGACTACCCATAGGATTTGGTTTTGTGTTCATAGGAGGCCTACTGAGAAAGTTTATGATACTTTTTATATCAATTTTGGGGGAATTTCAAGATTGACATTTATTGTGTGTGTCAATTGATCCTATAGATCAATTTGGTATGTGTTTATGTTTTTGGGGCTAGTGTCGTGTCCACAATTGGATACGTGTAGGTCGTATCCTAACAATTTGGTGATACGTGTTGTTTTGGGGGTTTTTTCTCCGACACGGGACTTTGTACATGTCATATTTTGACACGGACACGTAGATCTATATTTGACACTTCTTAATATTTATAAATAATATATGTAATTTGTTTGTGTCCTTCGGGGTGCAATTGGATGTGTGGTGGACTCGTGTCACATGCATATCCTAGATCTAGTGGGATACGGTGTGAAACTTTCCATATGTTGTGTATTTATGTGTAGATCTAATTTTTGTGCTCTTAATTCATGAGTTATAATTGTGTATAAATATATAGATATTATATATGTATTATAGTATATTTCTTATAGTGTTTATTGTATCATAGATCTATGTACTATATATGTACTAAGAGAATATATATATATATGTAGCTTTCTTCTACATGCATTAATATATATGTTATAATATATTATATGGATATATATAGGTATGTTCATTGGGTAATTATATTATTTATAGTTGTTATATGATTATTTATATATATGTATATATGTATAAATTATAATATATTTATGTATGTGTGCTTGTGGCTATGTTGTAATATGTAAATTATTATAGAGGGGGTGTATTTATAGTTATTTGATATTTATATATATAGATATATATATATATATATTTATTTGGGTTATATATATATATATATATATATATATATAGATATATTTATTTATTTATTTATTGGATTTATATATATATATATATATATATATTGTAGTTTAATATATATTAGTATATATGTATATATATATATTTAAGGGTATTTACTATACAGGCTATTGGAATACTTGCAGGACGACTTGCAGTAATTGAGGACCCTGGTTCAGCAGCAGCCAATGTAGCATGGCGACAGCATTTAATGACCCGCCGCCGCTGTCATTAATATGCAGCAGCAGCGGGAAATTGTAGTAGCAGCGATGGTTATCAGTGACGGGTTGCAAACCGTCACCAAAGCAGCAGCAACAGTACAGATTCCCACAGCAGCAGTGATAGTGGTTTCAGTGACAGCTAGAACTGTCATTAAAGGCCAGCGTATCAGAATATCTATTTTTTAGCACAGTTTTCAGCGACGGTTGGCAGTTTTTATAGTTATATGATTATATACATATTTATATATATATATGTATATATATATATATATATATATATATATAGTATATATATAGTATATATATATTGCTAGTTTCTTATATCTATAATACTTAGTATATATGTTATTATATATAGTTAAGGGTAATTATTATACCAAGGTATTGGGAAATACCTTGAGGAGACCAAGGTAAATTGAGATACCC